>QXEO01000402.1:0-277312 GCA_007115705.1 Dactylis glomerata | reverse complement strand
TATCTTATGTTATCTCTATGTTGTTTATGATCTTGCATGCTCTCCGTTGTTAGTAGCTATCTTGGCCGAGTAGTTGCTAGTGACTCCAAGAGGGGGTATTTATGCTCGATAGTGGGTTCATGCCTCTATTTAATCTGGGGGAGTGACAGAAACCTCTAAGGTTGTAGATGTGCTATTGCTACTAGGGGGAAAACAACATTCATATGCTCGAGGGCATATGCTTTGTTTACATTACACACTTTGCTTAATGCAGTTATCTGTTGTTCGCAACTTAATACTTATGGAGTTCTCAGATTGATTCGCCACAAGTGGATTATTAGTCATAGATGCAGTTGGATAGCGGTCTATGTATCTTGTTGTAATGCCAGAGTAAATCTCATAGTGATCCTCTTGACATATCACGTTGTCTTTATTCTATCAATTGCCCAACTGTAATTTGTTTACCCAGCATGTGTTATTTGATCTTATGGAGAGACACCACTAGTGAACTATGGACCCCGGTCCTATTTCCTTTATATTGCTATCACCTGTTTACTTTACTCGCATACTATTACTATTTTCCACTCGATACGCTCATTCCTTTGTTTACAGCAAACCGGTGAGATTGACAACCTCATCGTAAGTTGGGAGCAAAGTATTTGGTTGTGTTATGTGCAGGTTCCACGTTGCTACTAGCTGAAGATGCGCTAACTCGTTTGATCGTAAATGGCGCCCTTGTTGGACTATCACTAGGCTATCAAGCATCACCTTTAGTCGTTTGGCTTCCTCCTCTCCTGATCGACATACCTTGGTTTCTTACTGAGGGATAACCTTGCTGCTATATTCATTATACCTTCCTCTTGGGGTTCCCAACTGGACGGCGCTTTTCATAATCAACACCGTGCCGCATCAAGCTCTTTTCTGGCGCCGTTGCTAGGGAGGAAAAAGAAGGCTTCTGCAAGGGGAGTTTCGCACGCACATCCTTTACTTTGTTTTAAGTTTTGCTTTACTTTATTTTTACTTGCATTGTTTTATCAAAAACACACAAAAAATTAGTATCCTTGATAGTTGTTATTTCTTTACTTTTAGTTCATTATGTTGTTCCCTATGTATGTTTTGGAGGACCTTTCAGTAGGTAGTGGTTCAATTATTGGGAAAAGTAACGTTGAGGAATTCTTTAATCATATTAGTATGCATAAAGATGTTGAGGAAAAATCTTTGGCTGAGCTTGCTCCTAGTATTGAAGTTGCTTCTGCTTATGTAATTCACATGTTGGAAGCTAGGTTTGATAGCCTTAATCCTTTTATGCAACACATGTTCCTTAAGCTTCATGAAATTGAAGATCCTGAAAAGAAAGCTTTCATCTTGGAAACTTTGCGTATAGAATTTAGAGATGTTGCCATAGAGGCTAGGGAAGTTTTTAAGAAATTTAATAAGCTTGGCTCACCTGTAGAGATTATTGGTATACCCAATAAAGATTTTAGAGTACCAATACCTTATAAACTTGTAGGAATTCATGATGCTTGGGAAAAGAATTCTAGTTGGATTTGTCCTGAAAATACTTTTGATGAAAGTAGTGTACCAAAGCGTGATCATAAAGGATCTTCAAAAACTCATTTGGACACAATTCAATTCATTGTTGAAAAGAATCCTATAGTGGATCTTAATGATTCTTTCGAAATTACTTGATTCGCACCTTTCTGCGCCTAGCTCAAAGGCGTTAAAGAAAAGCACTCTTTTGAGATAACCCAATATTTTTACATTCATTTATTTTTCTTTTATTTGAGTCTTGGAAGTTATTACTACTTTAATAACCTCTCCTTATCATTTTTATTTCGTTTTTGTGCCAAGAGAAGCCTCTAATTTGAGCGAGGTAAGATTTGGAGATGTTGCTGTCCTGAAACAGTTTTCGGTGCTGCACCGTAAAAATTCGTGAAAATTATCTGTATATCTTTTGGACCTGCGATTTCTTGTGAATATGACCCAGGTTATATCCAAACTTTCATTAGTTTAATACTTTTTGATTTGAGCAATAGAAAACCCTCTAAAAATTCGACCTTTGTCAACTGTTCTGTTTTGACAGATTTCTACCAATATTTGTGTTTGCCGCTTTATCGCTTTCTTTTTGAGTTCTTTTGATCACAGAACTTTTGGGGAAGTAGCTACAGTAGTATATGCTTTATATGTGGTGGTTTTGAGTTGAAACCTGAAGCAAAAAGGGTTGATTCAATGTTATGCTTACACTAATGTTGCTAATAGATTTGTGTTTAGTTTTGTATGAAGGAAGTTTTCAAGTGTAGGGATTGGAGAATGATGAGATGAGTTGAAGAATGGACAAAAGCTCAAGCTTGGGGATGCCCATGTCACCCCCAAGAAATATCCAAGAGGTACAAGCGTCAAAGCTTGGGGATGCCCCCGAGGCACCCCTTCTTCATCGGTAAAAATCAGGTCACCTTTCAAAACACTATATTTTTATTACTTCATGCATTATGCATTTTTCTTGGAGCGTCAATTGTTTTAGTTTTCAGTTTAGTTTAGTTTTGTTTGCTGCAATAAATGGTTGGACCCCAACAAATTTCCTTTGGAGAAGTTGCCTTGCTTTTCATTTGCCAAGAACACTCCGTTTTTCACTCTATTCGTTTCCACGAGTGTTCTCTTTTTCTAGAACTGCGTTTAGTTTTCGTTTTTCGCCTTGATTTGTGTTCAGATCTTGTTATATCTTTTCATCAAGGTGTATTTTTGCCTCTCGTCCATATTGGTTTTCATCAAAAGAGTTGTTTATAAAAACTTCGAATGGTGTTGGAAAAGAGAAAAAGCTTTATGCAAAAAAGTGGTACAAGAAGGAGCTTGTGTAGACCGCGGCTTAGGCTTTTGCATGTCATGCTTGATGTCTTTTTGATAGTATACTTAGTGGTTTTTCTGTACCATGACTTGTCTCAAATAACTGAGATTGCTTAATGAGCCTTTGAAAAAATCATGCGTTGTTTTAATTATTTGGAAGCATTATTTTGGTTTTCTCCTTGATGCTTTATTTGGGTTGACTTGGCGCATGCTCACACATGTTAGACTCATACAAAGTCGCCATTGCCTCTATGATCATTTAGTTTTTGACTTTTGATGCCATCTTATACTTCTTTTAATGTCCCTTGTCGCTTTTCATGATTATGGCCATTATTGCTCTCTTAGTTGGTCGCTCCCAGTCTTTTGCTAGCCCTCATTTTGTACTGAGTATGAGCTCTACTCGTGCATCCAACTCCTAAAAACCAAGTTTGGCATTGTGTCCACTATAAACTCCTATGCATGGTATTTGTAAGCCATTCCAAGTAAATTTTCATGTGCTACCTTTTAATAAAAACTTTGAACTACTTCTCATTTTGTGCCACTGTTTTTAGCTCATGGGGACGTAGTGGTCGGAATTGCTATCTTCCATATTAAATTAAGTACCCCTCGACTAGGTAGCTTCATCTGCTCATCATTAATTTTGCATGAGAGCTGGTCAGACCATTGCAATCTAAATACTAAAAAAGAAAGAAAAAAAATGCACTCCTCCATGGTATGTGAATGTTGGTGGGCACCCGATGGAATCGGTTAGCCATGGTTTGAAAAAGGAAAAAAAGGTGGGGAGGAGTGCCAAAGCTTTATAAAAGAGCACCAATGTGCCAAATTTTCAAAGAACTCAGAACCGCTCTCACTTGTTTATTATGGAAGATAGTAAGACCCCATTGCTAGTCGTTGACAAAAGTAACCACCTCTCAAAACCCAAGTTTTATCTCTATTTTACAAATAAAAAGCTCTAGCACATGTTTAATCACTGCTTCCCTCCGCGAAGGGCCTTTCTTTTACTTTTATGTTGAGTCTCCACCTTCTATCTTTATGCACCGTCTAAGAGAGCATAGTTGTCATTCTGAGTATAATGTGCATTGTCCCAAAGTTTTCATTGATTGATTCATGATGTTGGTTTCACTTTTCTTAAATTACTTGTATCTAGTCGCCCTCTTAAACTTGAAGGTGTCCTATGCATTTATGTTTTGCTCTCTCATTGAGGACAAGCTGATAACCATTTGTATGTTTTTCCATATGATTTGAATACATGTTTGACTTTCATTGTTTCATTTTCATGATCTTTTGTTTGTGTTCTTTTTAATGTTATAACATGGTTGCTAAGTTTCTTCTATCTAGATTATATCTCTCATGCCCATGTTTTAAGTTCTTTTGATCCAAGCGCACAATGCTTACATATATGATCAAGATTGTGTAGGTGCATGTCACCTCAAAAATTATTTCTTTTGTTATCACTTACCTACTTGAGAACGAGCAGGAGTTGAGCTTGGGGATGCTGATACGTCTCCAACGTATCCATAATTTTTGATGCTCCATGCTTGTTCTTACACCGTTTGCTTAGTGTTTCGTTACACTTCATGGCATTTTTATGCATTTTCCGGAACTAACCTATTAACGAGATGCCACAGTGTCAGTTCCCTGTTTTCTGCTGTTTTTGTGTTTTAGAAATGTTACATAGAAAATATTCTCGGAATTGGACGAAACAAAAGCTAGAAGTCCAGATATTTAACGGAGCTTCCAGAAGACCGAAGAGGAGACGGAGCCGAGCCAGAGGGCGGCCACTCCACAGGGCGGCGCGGCCTAGGGCTGGCCCGTGCCCCCTAGTGGTGTGGGCCCCCTGGTCCACCTCTGACGCCGCCCATTCGCCTATAAAGACCTCCCGACAGGAAAAACCTAAAAACCCCGATCACTTTTCTAGAAACACATCGCGATCCGCCGCCATCGTCGACCCGAGATCGAGAGGGTCTAGAAGCTCTTCCCGGCACCCTGCCGGAGGGGGGAATCGCCACCGGAGGTATTCTTCATCGCCATGCTTGCCTCCGGCGCGATGAGTGAGTAGTCTACCTTGGACTATGGGTCCATAGCAGTAGCTAGATGGTTGTCTTCTCCACCATGTGCTTCATGTTTAGATCTCGTGAGCTGCCTTACATGATCGAGATCACCGTTATGTAATTCTACATGTTGTGTTTGTTGGGATCCAATGAATATTGGTGTTATGATTGAGTTGATGTACTGAATTTTATCTTAAGTTATCTCTATGTTGTTTATGATCTTGCATGCTCTCCGTTGTTAGTAGCTATCTTGGCCGAGTAGTTGCTAGTGACTCCAAGAGGGGGTATTTATGCTCGATAGTGGGTTCATGCCTCTATTTAATCTGGGGGAGTGACAGCAACCTCTAAGGTTGTAGATGTGCTATTGCTACTAGGGGGAAAACAACATTCATATGCTCGAGGGCATATGCTTTGTTTACATTACACACTTTGCTTAATGCAGTTATCTGTTGTTCGCAACTTAATACTTGTGGAGTTCTCGGATTGATTCGCCACAAGTGGATTATTAGTCATAGATGCAGTTGGATGGCGGTCTATGTATCTTGTTGTAATGACCAGAGTAAATCTCATAGTGATCCTCTTGACATATCACGTTGTCTTTATTCTATCAATTGCCCAACTGTAATTTGTTTACCCAGCATGTGTTATTTTATCTTATGGAGAGACACACTAGTGAACTGTGGACCCCGGTCCTATTTCCTTTATATTGCTATCACCTGTTTACTTTACTCGCACTATTTACTTTACTCGCATACTATTACTATTTTCCACTCGATACACTCATTTCTTTGTTTACAGCAAACCGGTGAGATTGACAACCTCATTGTAAGTTGGGAGCAAAATATTTGGTTGTGTTGTGTGCAGGTTCCACATTGCTACTAGCTGAAGATGCGCTAACTTGTTTGATCGTAAACGGCGCCCTTGTTGGAGTGTCACTAGGCTATAAAGCATCACCTTCAGTCGTTTGGCTTCCTCCTCTCCTGATCGACATACCTTGGTTTCTTACTGAGGGAAAACCTTGCTGCTATATTCATCATACCTTCCTCTTGGGGTTCCCAACTGGACGGTGCTTTTCATAATCAACACCGTGCCGCGTCATCAGGTTCGTGAGAGCTTTACTGACTAATTTTCACATAACATAAAAAGTTTAATTTGAAAGATAGATAAAAGCAAGACGAATTATGCTTGGAATAGCAAATTGCTAATAGGTAGATATGGTGGACACATTGGAAAACTTTGGCTTTTGGGAGTTGGATGCACGAGAAGTATTCCCTCTCAGTACAAAATGAAGGCTAGCAAAAGACTGGGAGCGACCAACTAAGAGAGCAATAACGGCCATAATCATGCATAGCGACAAAACATCATTAACTGAAGCATAAAGTGGTATCTCAAGTCAAAAACCAAATGATCATAGAGGCTTATGGCGACTTGTTAAAGTCAAACATGTTGTAAGCATGCACCAAGTCAACCCAAATAAAGCATCAAAGGAGAAAACCGCAATAATATGCTCCCATATAATAGAAACAATGCATGATTCTTTCAAAGGCACATTAAGCAATATCAGTAATTTGAGACAAGTCATGCTACAGCAAAAACTACTAAGAATACTATGAAAATAACATCAAGCATGACATGCAAAAGTCTAAGCCACAGTCTAAACAAGCTCCCATTTGTACCACTATAGGCATGAAACTTTTTTCTCTTTTCCAACACCATTCAACTTTTTGAATCAACTCTTTAAGATGAAAACCAGCATAGACCAATGTTCTAAATACACCTTGATACAGAGATATAAGAAGATCTGAAAAAACGAAAGCTAAACACAGTACTAGAAAAAGAGAACACTCGTTGAACAATAGCAATGAAAAACGGAGTATGTCTTCTCCAAAAGAAATCTGTTGGGGTCCAACAATTTATTGCAGCAAACAAAACAAAAGAAAACTGAAAGCAAAAGTAAACACGCTCTAAGAAAAACGCATAGTATATGGAGCAATAAAAATATAGTGTCTTGAAAGGTGACCTGATTTTTGCCGATGAAGAAGGGGTGCCTCGGGGCATCCCCAAGCTTTGACGCTTGTACCTCTTGGATATTTCTTGGGGTGACATGGGCATCCCCAAGCTTGAGCTTTTGTCCATACTTCATCTCATCTCATCACTCTCCTTTCCCTACACTTGAAAACTTCCTTCATACAAAACTTCACACAATTCTATTAGCAATAGTAGTGTAAACATGATAGTAAATCTACTCTTTTGGTTCAGTTTCAAACTCAAATATACCATCCATTAAAGCATAAGCTACTGTAGCAACTTCCTCAAAAGTTTCGTGATCGAAAGAACTCAAAAAGAAAGCGATCGAGAGGCAAACATAAATAGTGGCACAAATCTGACAAAACAGAACATCTCACAACGATAGATATTTCCGAGGACCTTCTGTTGCTCAAATCGAAAAGTGCAAAACTAATAGAAGTTTGGAAATAACCTAGGTCATGTGCACAAGAAGTCGCAGATCAAAAAGATATTTTGAGAATATTCATGAATTTTTACGGTGCAGCACAGAAATCTGTTTTAGGACAGCTGCTTCCCCAAATCTTACCTTCCTAAAATTAGAGGTTCTTCTTGGCACAAAAATGAAATAAAAATGATAAGGAGAGATCATTACAGTAGTAATAACTTCCAAGACTCAATAAAAATAAAAAGTACTGAAAAGAAAATATTGGGTTATCTCCCAAGAGTGCTTTTCTTTAACACCTTTGAGCTAGGCTTAGAAAGTGGAAATCAAGTAATATCAAGCGATGAAGCATCAAGTTCATATTTTGCTCTAAGAATAGAGTCAAAAAGTAATTTCTTTCCCTTTCTAGGGAAGTGTTCCATACCTTTCTTGAGTGGGGATTGATATTTAATGGTGCCTTCATTCATATCAATGATGGCACCAACAGTTCTAAGAAAAGGTCTTCCCAAAAGTAATAGGACATGAAGCATTGCATTCAACATAAAAAACAAGAAAATCAAAGGGAACAAGGTTATTGTTAACCATAATAAGAACATCATTAATCCTTCCCAAAGATTTCTTCTTAGCAACATCAGCAAGAGGAACATCAAAATAACAATTTTCAAGCGGTGGTAAACCAAGCATTTCATAAATTTTTCTAGGCATAATAGAAATGCTTGCACCAAGCTCACATAAAGCGTGGCAATCGAAATCATTCACATTCATATCAATGATGGGCTCCCAACCATCTTTTAACTTCTTGGGAATAGAAACCTTTTGTTTCAACTGTAACATCCCAGGTTTTTATCAAATTTTGGAATAAAAAAAATTTGTTTTATTTGTATTGATTGAAATTTCACAAGGATTTAAAACTTTTTGAGTTTATTTAAAAGCTTTATTATAAAAACTATTTCAAACTTTTTATTATTTCTTGAAAACTCTTTTGAGAAAATAGAATTTCAAAATACTATTTTGTTTTGTATCCAAACCTATGCAAGCGTATTTGCACAGGAAGTATTGACCAAATGGTTTATATTAAATAAAGTATGCATTTTCAAAACCATGAATTTTGACATTTTATTTTATAAAGTATTTTCACTAATTTCAAAGGATTATTTTTCAAATCATATTTCTATTTTGCATTATGCAAATAAAACCCCTTTTGGCCAATTTATAAAGTTTTATTTGAAAATTAGTTTTATTGTGAAAACTTAGTTATTACTATTTTAAAATGTTGTATTGATTTTTATGAAAATTTAGAAATTGGTTTGAGCTCATTTAGAGCTAAAATGCAAAAGTTATGAAAGAAACAAGAAGCAGAAAAAAATGTTAGGACCGACCGGACCGATTTTGGCCCAGCCGGCCCAGCAGCCACATCGCGCGTCGCACAGCGCGGCGGATACTACGCGATGCTTGCACGCAGCCAGCCTAGCTCCGCGCGCCCGATCCTCCTTTGTCCTTATCTCTTTTCGATTTTTATCTCTATTCAAACACGAATATCTCAAGATCTACAACGCTTTTTTTGGATCCGTTTGTTTCTACAGGTTCTTAACTCGAAACTCTAACTCCCCAACTGACCTACCCCTCAATATATAGCCCCCACCTCCGTAGATCTAAGCTTCTTTCTTTGAAATCCCGAAATCCTCTCTCGTGAAACTTTGACTAGAATCTTTGAGCCTCTAAACTTCGTTATTTGCTTTCGGCCTCTAAATGATAGTTGTAGATCTCGTCGATACCTTTCATTTCCGACCAACCTCATCTCTTTTTGTCCACCATAGCTCAAGCAAGCTGGCCTAAAAGATTTCAGATTTGATGGAGAAAATCATGGCTTGTGGCTAGCTCGCTTCTCTAAATCCAAATCCCTTTGGCAAGTTGATACATCTTTCAATTCTTTACAACTTACTTATAGTGAGTTTTTCATTTTGAGATACCGATTTATGTCTTGAAACAGATCCAATTTTGAGTCAACCAGAGCCAAATCGACCTTGAAGATGATCCTGAATCGCCGCGCCTTCAACACGGAAGTTGTTCCTCTCGTCAAGAGCTTTTCATAGCCGCAAGTCTCACCTTGTTTCGTTCAGCGAGCAAGGAGCAATTTGTGTTGGAAGTTTCAGATCTCGTAAGGTATAATCCAGATCTAGTCCACCTCGTTGTCCTGAATCCAAATTAATTTGTAGGGTAGATAGATCTAGTAATTCTCTACAACTTTTGCATAGAAAGTTTTTCCATACAATCAACTTTTTCTGTTAACTTTTCTTACGTCATCATGACATCAGCAGTCAACCCAGTCAATTGGTCAAAGTCAATTCTGGTCAATTCTCAAATTTAAATTTTCAGAAAATAAGACAAACTTCAAAAATTCATAGAAATTGTTTCGTAACTCGAAATATTACAAATAAGATGTCTCTGGAAATCTAAGAATGAGTAGAATCCAATGGTGCTTAGTATTCCATAGTTTCAGTAATTAATTTGAATTCATTTTCAAATTGATTCAAATCCATCTGTTGCACCAATTAATTCATATCTTTTGTTCTACACATCCAAAAATTACAAATTTGTAGTCTTTGGAATCTTATGATCATGTAGAACATCATAGAATCAAGAAACATCAAAGTTGACACATGCACACACTTTGTGCATTCAAATTCATCCAAATCACTGTTCTGATCATAACTTGAGTTCTAAAATTTATTTTAGAATGAATCCAATTGTAGTAGCTTTGTTTTGCTGTAATCTATCCATTAGTATCACTTTCCAAATTTCTTGAATCACTTCACCAACATTCAAATTTAAATATGAGAATTTGAGTATTTTCCTTCATAGAGTAATTCTACCTCTTTTCAGTATTGTTTCCTTCCATAGTAGTAAGTTCTATGATCATACCTATTCACTAAGATCATCTTGACACCACCTTTACCCATGTCATGTCTATCTAATTCTTGCTTCTCTTGCTCACATATATTCGAATTACAATTGAGTTATTTGAGTAAGATGTGTTGTATCTCAAATCCACACCTTGCAAGTCAAATCTTTTACCATATCTTTCTTGTCACAATATCTTAAGAAATCCAAAATGTTGAACAAACACTATTAAATTGCTTGTCTTGTTTGATTATGTTTGGATTGTATGGTGTGTTTATGTTGTGTTATTTCTGTGTTATAGTTTGTACGGAGAGCTACGTGCCTTGTTGAGAGAAGTGAAAGATCGTGAACTTTAAAAAGGCAAGTGACACACATTCTTCTACCTACTTTTTACTACTGCATTAATGTTTTTCAGTAGTATGCATGATAGGTTGTTTTTAAAAGAAGTTTATAAAATGCTTAGATCCTAGTAGTGTGTAGCTATCCTTTAAACCCCACTTGCTCGGATTGCAAACTTATTTTGGAAAATGATGCCATGCTTTGTTGATAAATTGTTCTAAAGATTAAAAGTAACAACTTCAATGAAACACCTGGGTGGAATTGGTATTGCTTGGTTTATGTTGAGTGGCTATCTATGGCTACACAGGTCTGGCTATCAACCCAGGACCGTGTGGTTGTTATCACCTGGGAGTACACTTGAGGATGCCCAATCAGGAACAAAGAGATTAAAATATCTTCCATGCTTAGAGTACTTCCAGTGCAACCTTATGACACTATGGGCTCTGTCTTGATTAAGTATGATGTAAGGGTTCAGCCATGGGTACTGACAGAGGGTGGTAGCAGAATTATAGGGGGTACGGTCAGACTCGGATGGTTGAATGCTTCTTCTAAAAGGTCTTGTCTCATTTTATTCTTTGGGTAAAATGAGTCTTAAGGTGAAAGTGCACAACCCCTGCAGGGTGTAAAACTAATCGATTAGCCGTGTCCCCGGTTATGGACAACTTGAGTCTCTAGACATGGTCTGTATGGAAGAATCTTATCACCTTTTCATAATTATTAAAATTGTTTAGAAACAACTTTAAAGCGGTGGCTACTCAGGGTCATATACCTGGCTATCAACCCATGGTATGTGGTGGTTATCACCTGAGAGTTATCCAAGTTTTGTTGAGTTACTACCCAGAGCTGCTCAACCTGGCTATCAACCCAGGATTTGTGTGGTGGTTATCATCTGGGGGTTATCTTGACCCTTAAAATTATTTAAATGATTAAAAATATTTTTGATTTGGAAAAATATAGAATAAAACTTGCTTTATGCAAATTAGCAAAAGATCCACTAGCCAAATATCATGTAGTATAGTCTTTTTACAAAAGCCACCAAATATGTGTCATTTGCCAGTACGTTGTTGTACTGACCCCTTTGGGGCTGCATATTCAAACGTGCAGGTTTATTCGGATGAGGAACGATTAGTAGGATCTCGAGTCTACATTCCAACATGTCTGTCTGTGACACGTGATGAAGATGGAGGCTCATTGCCATTATGCTTTCTGCTGTGTATTTGTAAGGTTGAGACTTATGTAACTGGATTTACATTGTAAATTCGATACTATTGCAATGATTACTATATTTTGTACTGTGGTGCTATCAGTGATCCAGGGAGTAGCACTTAACACAGGAGTTCTGCCTTTTTTCAAAAGGTAGGGCGCTACATCAACTTCTCTTCCCTAATTTTCATGAGAGCATTTGTAATATGCTTTATAAAAGCAACATTTATAGAACTAGCATTAGGACTTAAAGCAAGCTTTTGTAAGAACAAAATTACTTCAGAGATATTGCAACCATCAACATCAAAATCATTAAAAGAAGTAGAGCTATTGTCTTCCATACTCTAAAATGTTTAGCACTTTTTGTAGATTTTTTTTTTGCAGTTTTAGGTTTTTCGTACAAGGAGTAGGAGTTTTCTCTACACCAATCGAAGTAGGAGGAGTGCTAGCATTTGAAACAACATTACTAGAGGTGGTAATAGTACATACCTTATATTTCTAGCCATCTCGTCTTCTCTTTCCCACCTAGCATGCAATTCTGCTAACATCCTAACATTTTCATCAATTCTAACCTGGATGGCATTAAAAGTCTTGCTTTCTTTCACATCATGAGGCAAAACTTTTAGTTTCAGAAGTTCAACATCAAGAGCAAGGCTATCAACTTTAGAAGCAAGAACATCAATTTTACCCAACTTTTCCTCAACAGACTTGTTAAAAGCAGTTTGCTTACCAATAAAGTCCTTGAGCATGACTTCAAGCTCAGAGGGCGCGCCCCTAGTGTTGTTGGAGGAATTACCAAAAGAGTTGGCATAACCATTACCATTGGTAGAAGGATATGGCCTATAATTGTTGCTAACAAAATTGTTCCTATAAGCACTGTTGTTGAAATTATTATTCCTAATGAAGTTCACATCAACATGCTCTACTTGAGTAACCAAAGAGGCCAAAGGAACATTATTAGGATCAACATGAGATCTATCATTAACAAGTATAGCCATAATAGTATCAATCTTATCACTCAAGGAAGAGGTTTCCTCAACAGAATTTACCTTCTTACCTTGTGGAGCTCTCTTGATGTGCCACTCAGAATAATTTACCATCATATTATCAAGAAGCTTTGTTGCGGCGCCCAAGGTGATGGACATAAAAGTACCTCCAGCAGCTGAATCCAGGAGATTTCTTGAAGAAAAATTTAGTCCTGCATAAAAGGTTTGGATAATCATCCAAGTAGTCAGTTCATGAGTGAGACAATTCTTTATCATAGATTTCATTCTTTCCCAAGCTTGAGCAACATGTTCATTATAAAACTGTCTAAACTTTATAATATCACTTCGCAAAGCTATAATCTTAGCAGGAGGATAATATTTTCCAATAAAAGCATCCTTACACTTAACCCAAGAATCAATACTATTTCTAGGCGAAGATAGCAACCAACCCCTTAGCTCTTCCTCTTAAAGAGAAAGGAAACAACTTAAGCTTAATAATATCACCATCTACATCCTTGTACTTTTGCATCTCACATAGCTCAACAAAATTGTTGAGATGAGCTGCAGCATCATCAGTACTAACACTAGAAAATTGCTCTATCATAACAAGATTCAACATAGCAGGTTTAATCTCATAATTTTTTTCCTCAGGAGCAGGTGGCGCAATAGGAGTGCAGATAAAATCATTATTATTGGTGCTTGTAAAATAACACAACTTGGTGTTCTCAGGAGTACCCATTCTAGCAAAACTAAAAGCAGACAAGTAAAAATAGCAACTATAAAGAAACTAATTTTTTTTATATTTTTTATAAAAAGATGCAAGTAAAAATAAAATAAAGCAAAACAATAACAAAGTAAAAGATTTGAAGCGAGAGACTCCCCTTGCGGAAATCCTCTTTCTCCCCGACAATGGTGCCAAAAATTTCTTTGACGGTGCCTAGTTGACGAGGGAGATTATTCTTCTTCAATCCCTGGCAACGATGCCAGAAAAATTGCTTGACAACGCCTAATTGATGAGGCAGATTATTCTTATTCAATCCCCTGCAATGGTGCCAGAAAAATTGCTTGATGGTGTGTAGATGAGTGCCCAGTTGGGAACCCCAAGAGGAAGGTATGATGAGCATAGCAGCAAGTCTTCCCTCAGTATGAAACCAAGGTTTATCGAACCAGTAGGAGAAAAAACCAACTTCCGAAGGTTGATGCTTGCTACCTTCGCGACAGCTCCAGACAATTTATATATGGCTCCTCGTCTAGGGCGTAGCTTGGCACCAGCAGCAACGTGGAACCTGCACACAACACAACCAAGTACTTTGCCCTAACTTACAGTGAGGTTATCAATCTCACCAGTTTGCTATAAACAAAGGATTAAGCGTATCGAGTGGTAAAAGATAATAGTTTGCGAGAATGTAAATAAAGCGAGTAAATGGTAAACGGTAATAACAATGTAAAAGAATGGATCAGGGTCCACAGTTCACTAGTGGTGTCTCTCCATAAGATAAATAACATGCTGGGTAAACAAACTACAGTTGGGCAATTGATAGAATAAAGCAAGCATACAAATGTCATGAGGATCACTATGAGATTCACTTGGGCATTACAATATAATACATAGACCATAATCTAACTGCATCTATGACTAATGATCCACCCGTCGGATGTTATCCGAGCAACCGTTGGGTATTAAGTTGCAAGCAACAGATTATCGCCTTAAGCAAAGTGTGTAATGTAAACAATACAAATGTCCTTGAACACAAGATTGTTGTTTTCTCCCTAGTAGCAACAGTACATCTACAACCTTAGAGGTTTCTGTCACTCCCCTAGATTACTAGAGTCATGAACCCACTATCGAGCATAAATACTCCCTCTTGGAGTGTAACATCCCAAGATTTTATCAAATTTTGGGGGAATTTTTTTTGCTTTTGTTATGCTTGTGTTGATTGAAATTTCACAGGGATTTAAAACTTTTTGAGTTTACTTAAAAGCTTTGCTATAAAAACCATTTCAAAACTTCCTATTATCTCTTGAAGGACTTCTTTGAGAAAACCAAATATCAAAATATTATTTTCTTTCTTTTATTCAAACTTATGCAAGCTTGCTTGCAAAGGAGTGAATAACAAAGGTGTTTTTATTAAAAGTTTGTTTCTTTCAAAACCATGATTGAGAGTGATTCTCAATTACCATTTTATAAAGTATTTCCACTAATTCTAAAAGGATTTATTTTCAAACCCTAATTCATATTTCATGTATGCAAGCAAGTCCTTCTTGTTATGTTCAAAAGTTTTATTTGAAAAACATCTTTTATTTTGAAAACCTGTTTTATTACTGATTTAGAACACTGTGTTGAATATTAGAAGAATTTAGGAATTTGTTTGATTTGGTTTGAATCAAATTTGGAAAATATATATAACAATTCAGAAAACCAGAAAAAGAAAAGAGAGAAATAGAGAAAATAAGAAAAAGGCCAGGGGAGCCATTTCGGCCCAGTTCCAAAATCCAGCCCCGGCCCAGCCGGGAAAAATCCCGAAGGGGTACGCCCCATCTCTTTCCCCCTCGCTGACCGGGTGGCCCCACCGGTCAGGCCCTCCTTCTTCCCCGGGCAAGAGTCCAGCCCGAGCCCGAAGCTCTGCCAGTTGTCCATCGCCCCCGCGTCCAAACCCTTGCCCCTTCTCCATGAAAGCCGCCGCCTATAAGTAGCCCAAGGACTCCTCCCCAATCTCCTTTTCGTTCCTCCGCTCGAATCGCGTCGAGGATGATGAAATTCATTGACGGAGATCCGCAGGTCTGCAGGCTTCCTCGGATGATTCTGACGTCGATGGTGAACCCCGCGCCTCCTTCTCCCTCCTATCTCTCTTCTCTTCCTCTAGCGCTCCTCCCTGACTCGTTTTCTTCGTCGTATCTGCAGCGGAACAATGCAATTGACCACGGCCGAGGGTCACCTGCGCCAACACCAAGCTCCAGCCGTCCCCTTTCCCTTCTCTTGCAAATGATCGAAGCCGTCGTCCCTACCCTCGAGTTCCCCTTGTCGTGCTGATTCCCGTCGTGACCTCGCCGTTGTCCAGAGGTCCTCGCAACGCCACCGGAGCTCGCCACCTGCACGCCCTCGCCGGCAATTGCTCGCTGGAACCCTAACAGGTAGCCCCTTCCTCTCCTTTTCAATCTCACCCATCCAATCAAGATCCACTAGATCGGAACAGATCACTTACCCGAAGGGGTACCAAGCAATCTGGAGCATCCGATCGTCTTTAAATCTAACGGCCCTCGACTCTGATCTGAACGAAACGGTACGGGCCAATAGGAAGCAGCCACGTGTCACGCCCAGGTCTGTTCTGAAACAAATTAGGTTCAAATCAATTTCAAATCTTCTACAACTGGCATAATTCATCCAATAGTGCCATAATATCTCATAATTTCAGTATTCAAATTGAATCTATTTTCAAATTGAATCAAACCTATTTGTTAACTTGTTTAATTCATATCTTTTGTTCTAAGTATCAAAAAATTACAAATTTGTTCTCTTTGGAATCCTCTGATCGTGTAGAACAGCATAGAATCAAGAAACATCAAAGTTGATACATGCACACACTTTGTGCATTCAAATCAATCCAAATCACTAATTTGAACATAACTTGAGTTCTAAAATTTATTTTAGGATGATTCCAATTGCTTTAGCTTTGCTTTACTGCAAGCTATACATTAGTATCACTTCCAATTTTTCTTGAAATAACTTCACAATTATTCAAATTCAAACATGGGGATTTGAGTAATTCCACCATAGCAATAATTCTATATTCTTTTCAACATAGTTTCTTTCAATCTTAGCAAACCCTATTGTAACACCCCACTTTCTGCAACCCTGTTTAAGTAGTGTTTAGTGAGCCCAAAAATGAGGGCCAACAAATTTTTTTTTGTGCAAACCTCTGGAAGTAATATTTCTTGCTTGTTTGTCTTGGTTGTTATGTTAATGATGTCTGTTTTAGTTGCTTGTTGAGCAATATTGTGAACCAACACAATCCTTGTGTCCTTGTGATCATGCCTTTATTTATGCTTCTAGATATTTTTCCACAACCATTATCTTGGCAACCACTCCTTTTCCAAATTATTTTATTTGTCCAAAACAAGAGCCAAGATTTATCTTTCAGACAAAGCTTTTATCAAAACTAAGTATTTACAAAATTATCGGGACCTACAAAGTAGAGGGGTCCCACTATTTTACAAACTTATATTTTGTTGATATTTATAAAAAGGATTTCAAACACCTTTATGAAAGCTTTCTGAAGGAGATGTTTATGTCTCCACTAGTTTCTGAAAAGTCTACAAAAGCTTTACTTTATTTGTAACTCTTCTCAAACTTGACCATGGCTTGATCACCATTGAACACTTGTTCAAACATTGCCTCTAGTGATGCTAGATTAGCTTCAAATAATAGACCTTGTGTGGTGAGTTGATTTGGTGTGACTTTGTTTGACTTCAATGAAGTTGCTTGCATGTAGCTATGATCTACATGCAGGCCTGTGGCCTAATCTATCTAAAATACATCAAAATATAATATGGCTAGTGGGAATATTCTTACAAAAAAAATATACTAGTCTTTTTTTTTAAAATTATTTTGATGTTTCCCTCTTTATAAATCCTAAAACTCTGTTTCTTATGAAAGGAGTATTTATTTTCAAAACAGATGTTTACTAAAAAAATATGGAATGAGGTTCACTCTATATGTGAACCCATTTTATTTCACCAACATCTTTTATAAAAAGTATTTCCACAAGTGTTTTTCTTATTTTCAAAATATTAACAGAGATAGGACAGGTACTTCTTTGGTATCGTTCTTGTCTATGAATATTATTGGAATAATATCCATGATTTTAAAATGTTTCGTGTAACCTTTTTATTTCAAAATCCACATATGTTCATGATCCTCTCAGTACAAATCCACTAAAGCAGCTTCCGATCTAATTGGCTATGTGACCATACCGTCTCAAGATCATCTTTATATTCTCGAAATAAGCATGGGGATGCTTCTAAGCAACACCCGTATTGGAATCTCCTCTCTATCATCTTGCCAAGATCACCTCATAGTTAAGATTCATATCTTCTCTTCTCAAAAGGGCTCCAACTCAATATCTCCACTCTAATTAGTTTATCAATCAGCTTAGTGACCAAGTTAGACCTCGAGGATTAAATTCCAATCCAAATAGGATCTCTTCATTATTCAAAGGTAGATTTACCTGTAATTATTCCTAAAACCCTAGACCCTACAATCTATTTTTTTATTCCTATTTTTTTCTATAAGAATGGTTCTCCATAAAATCTTCTCTCTATTTCATTCTTCTTCTTTTTGTACAAAACGTATGGGAAGGACAACTATGCCATCTCTTGCTTTATCTTGCATCTTTTAAAGTTGATAAAAATCTACTATGCATAGTTATGCAAGTAGAACCTTTTACGCTCAAAATATTTTTTTTAAAAGAGTTAGTGTATTGGAATTTCTTTCAAAATTGAGTCAAACTCATTTTGTGTTCAAAACTAATTCAAAGCAGGTCCTTATTTGAATAGCATTTTCTACACACCAAACACACCTCTATGATCTACCATTTTCATCATCACTTCATCCATATATGAATTTAAGCAAATACCTTTGAGATCATCGCTGGCCTTCATCTCTATTTCCACCCCAATCTCTCTAAAATTTTCTTCTAAAATTTTCGAAAGTCACCCATGAAGTAAACTAGCACCAGAACAAACCATTGGACATCAAGAACTACCCTTTGGGACAAACTTTTTGTCCATTGTCGTTTGGCAAGGAGTAGGACCATCCATGCCATGCATTGGCACTTGTGTGCCATATCTCTCCATCCCTCTCTCATATCTCACTTGGCCGTGAGCAGCCCCAACCCAGGACCTACCTGCACTCCTACCACTCCCTCCCTGCAGCCCTAGCCTACCCTAAGCTCTCTCTCTCCCCCTTGTGCCCTAGGTGGACATTGGCATGCCTTATGGCATAAGCCATCTCCCAAGCCCGATCCCTCTTGCCACTAGTATTCCCTCTCAGTCCCTGATCAAACCCATACCCGCTTCGAGCCTTGTTTTGTTTCTCTTGTCCTCTATCGGCCACGTCCTGACCGAAAGCGTTTGGTCGAGCACCTGGCACGCGCTGGACGGGCACCCTCTCCCCAAGCCGACCAACACTCCCCTGCCCCATAACCTCGCCAGCGACAGAGTCCCGCATAAATAAACACACTGGCGTAGTTCTCGCTCCTCTCCTTGTCTTGTTCTCTCTGGCCGCTCTCGCCGCACTCTACCGCCAGTCCGCACATGCCACGTCTCGGCAGAGCACGGTCTCAAGAAATAAAACGCCACACGAGCCTCCCTCGGTGACGAACCCACCTACACTCAACTCAAACCACTCTACTCTCCATCTCATAGGCACCAGAGGCGAAGCCCTGCTCCGTTCCTCTCTGGCCGAAAACCGAGCCGAAGCTCGTCACTCTCCATGTCGCGTCGAGCGAGGATGCCAGCTGCCGTCCCTCCTTGTCTCTCTATCCCCTCTCTGTACTCCCTTCCTATATTACTTTTTGGCAACCCTAACACCGGGGTTTATGTGTCCAGGGCTCGATGGAGTATCGCCTTCTTCATGGTTTTGTTCCGGCCGCCATCATCGACGAAGAACTCGCCTCCGGCCTCACCAATGACCGGAACTCTCATGCGCGCCGGAGGAGTTTGAGCCGGCCCTCCTCGTCCTCTCTGTGTCACCCAGTCGTCCCGAGGCAATCCCGGTGAGCCCCTGCCTTTTCTCCGTCGTCACCATTGAGTAGCGTCAAGAACAGCGAGCCTACTGCACGATTTCTAAAGCACACTTTTTTTTGAAGGTTCCGATCGATCACAGATTCACAGCCCATAGCTTACTGGATCGGTGCCGTTCGACCCAGATCATTGCATGCAGCTCGTGATTGTTTTATTTTTGGATTGCCTGCCAAATATTTGATTAGATCTGGAAACTTTGAAAATTCGTAGGAAAATAAATATGACCCCAAATGACTTCATTCAAATTTCTGTGGAGACCCTGTTAACATATCTATCTAGTTGTACCGGCCCCATGACCACTAAATCCTTATAGAATTTTTGGAAATTATTTTGATAGATCTGTCCCCTTTAGATTCAAAAATCCAAATCTGCAATTATAAGGAGCCAAATTGAGAAAAACCAATTTTCAATGTTATCTGGATGTTTGTACTTGCGTATGGCACTGGAGTGATGTCTCTGTGATGATTTTATTTAGTATAGAAAATTGAAATGCTACATGTGCTTGTATGACTTGTTTATTTCAAAAATGACTTTATATAGGTGATCATGGCATGATTCTAAATTTTCACTATTCATGCACTTTGTTAACCTTCATATTCTCTGCTGGCAGATTTTTCTGTTGAGCACAGAATATCTGGGAATTTAATTGCCTAATCAGCTATTGTATGCATTTGGAAAATTATAGAAAAATAACTACAAATCCTTTTGGACTGAGTCCAGTTTTGTTGGGTTCGAGAAAATGTTATCTTCCTACCGGCATGTTGTTTGCATGATATGGATGGCTAGAGCTACCTGACCTTCATTTGTTGTTCATTAGGGTTTAGTTGTTTGTTGAAATTCTCATTTTAATCTTGAAAATAGATAATTGCTTGAAAACACATGGAGTGGTTCAGTATGGTGTAGTATGTGCTACTGATGCTTGTCTTGGTGTGTTATGCTTGTTGTGGTGAAGTGTGTGATTTACCTGTGCATGCATACTTATGTTGTTATTATTTACCGACGCTAGATTCGAACGACATCGAGTGTACCAAGGAAGGAGAAGTCTATGAGTACCAAGAAGAAGAAGATCAGGGACAAGCCACTCAAGGCAAGCCATCTACTTGTGCATACCTGAATCCTAATAATTCACTTTGCATGGTTTTACTACTATTTTCTTATTATGCATTGTTTTCTATATTGCTATTATTCTCTATATAGCAATAGTTGACGACTTAGCTCCACAAGTCGACTTGATATCATCCATTGAGATGACACCCCTTGTTACCTATTCAACACCCTTATATTAGAGACTTGATGGTTAGCATCAAAGTCTTTGGAAAACTCGTAGTGGAGCCAAAAATTCTAGGATGGGAACACTCTCCGGAAAGATTTTAAAAAAGTTTTCGAAAACCTTGGAGTAGTAACTACTCCACTGAAATGTTTTCAAATGGTTTTATAACCATGGAGTTAGACATGGGAGATAAAGGAGTTGGTGGTTTTATGAAAAGTGGCATTGTGTATAAGTGTTCGCCAAACCAATTACTCCCGTGCAACCACATTACCCCGGTATGGGATGGGGCCTAGTTTGAAGTCTGTCTGCTTTAGTGCGGGAAGTCTCATACTATATAAGGGTTCGTGGTGCCCGAAAAGTGGTACGCGACACCCCTGAATCCGGGTTGATGCCAATTGAGGGTCAATACATTACAACGGCATATCCCGAGCCGCCGGAAGACACTTGGGTTCTCCCGCCGTGGCGCCGGAGTTACACTCTGAAGGAGGTACGACCGGGGCGTGCCGGGGAGGTAGACTCCACAGGGTAGGCACCCGTACTAAGGTAGATGGATGGAGGACTTTGATCGATTATCCGAACCCCGCATACTTGTGTATGACGGTCTGTGGTGGTATCCTGGTGGATTTATCGAATGGTGTGGGTAAAGTGTACAACCTCTGCAGAGTGGAATCTATTCGAATAGCCGAGTCCTCGGTCATGGACGGTTGGAATGGCCATACTTAACCTATGTCGAGTTTTGGTTTTATAAAATGTTTTCAGAAAAATGAAGTTTGTGCCGGACGGCGTACTTGGAGGGTACGGCCGTGGCACGGGTGTGGTTCGGAGTACCTGGAGGGTACTGCCGAGGAGTTGGGAAATGGTCATGTGTGATTGACCAAGGTTGCCTTGGAGCAAATAAAAAGGAGTTTCCCCCTTCCCTAGAGATTTTCTAAAAATCTTGTTTCAAAAGTGTTGTTCAACAAAGATAAAGAGATGTCGTAAGACATGCTATATATCGAGAAGAGAAACTTGTTAGTGTAGGATAAACTAGCCTAGAGCCTATCCTTGCTACAGCCAAATAGCATGTCAATACTTTCCTCTTAGATGGTTTGCGAGTACAATTCAAAATGTACTCACGGCTTTGTCCCTGGCTATTAACTTGGTCAGACCCGGAGGAAGACTTCAATGAAGACGGTGATGGGTATGTTGACATCGGTGCGAACTAGGAATGTCTCCCAGTTAGTTGCCTGTAGGGTAGTAGGCATGACGTGGGTCATCAACGCTGTTTGGTATCCGTTGCTTAGATGTGTACTTGCCCTGCGTGGCATTATCGAGCTTGGTCGTGTGACCCCTTGTAAGTTTATTATTCGTTAATGTAATGGATGATGTAATTCTGTTATCAACTCGGATATGTGGATTCACGACACACTGATCATGGGATCGTGAATTGTATGAATATCCGGATGGGTAATCCGGGGTCCCCACAGAGTTGGTATCAGAGCCATCCTGACTGTAGGAGACCTTAGTTAGCATTGGCGTTAGTTAGGAATGTAGTATTTTGCTAAAAAGTTATTTCAAAACTTGTTTTTCTAAAGTAGCCGACAATGTGGCTTATATACTTCTCATCTATTCAAAAACCGCTAATCTCATCTCTCCGATTGCCAAGGTTTTCACCGCTTTTATTATTTTGTCTCATCCCCATAAAAATCTAAATATTGGACGTTGTACCCCAAATAGACCTGAATCTTAGCATCTTAGCAGCACAAGATGGGGCAAATATTCTGAAGGACGTCTTCAAAACTCTCCACCTACAAAGAGATAAAAATGTAGACAAGTATTTTGCCTTTGGTTAACACCAACGGCTCTGTCAAGATATTGACCTTGTTCCTCCCTAGACTTGCACTTTTGTAGTCTCTAAGGACCAAGTACTCAGTTGCTTGACTAGTATTTGTTAGGTTTGTCATGCGATTATGACACAAATGGTGCATTTTGACAATCCCTCTGAAGGCCTCACCACCATGTGATGAGATTCAAGAAGACCTGCAACTCTGCACTTTCCAATCAACATCAACGGCTCAACAACAACTGCCATTAAGTTTTAGCTGAAGCCGTGTCAAGAAAAATGAAGACTCAACAGTTATGACCAACCATGACCCTAGGAATAATAGGACAAGCTCAATTGCCTTGATTAAGCTAACCCCAAGTATTGTGAGTTGTTAGGTGTCCTTGGTACCCTTAGTATGTTGTGTGTTCTTGATGTTGTTTGCAGTTACCTTGTGTGCTTCTTGAGTGTGTGTGTTGTTACTTTGTGCTTGTGCTTGTTTTGGCCTCTCGGCCTTAAAAACCATCTATCGTGTAAAATCCCAAATAGGAAATCTCTTTAAAGTGTGATTCTCTCTCACCTATTTTTGTTAGCTTGAGTAGCATAGATAATTTATTAGTAAAACAACCTTGAGTGGATTATAAATCTTCTCGCAACACCTCCCCAAGATCCAATGCGACAATTTTTGCTATGTGCTTCAAGCTTCGTCAAGACTTCTCTACAACATCAAGGAAGCAGAAGATAGACCCGCCTGGACTACGAAAGATTCCGAGAAGGCAATGACTTCACTAACATAGTTTTCATTTTAAAAGGAGAGTCTCGCTAACTTTGATGATACTCTCTTAACACCCCCAACACTTGCTAAATCTTCTAACAAACCAACTAACATTGAGCATAGTAGTATCAAGGCCAAGCCTAACACTCATAGTTCAACTGTTATCGTCACTTGAAGCTCGAAGACTCACGCGTTTGATATCGACTAAGCAAATAGAAGAGTGAAGACTCTCCAAAATCAAGCCATCAATTTCGACTCTGCATTTAGGAGATACCAAAGGAGGTAGCAACGAGAAGAAGTGAGGACTTCTCTCTAACTCACTGGCTCGTTCAAATCTTGACGGGTTTGAAACCAAAACTGGCTTATGCCACGGGTAGAAATCCACATGAAGATTTCTCGGAAGATGAGTTGACTCAAGGTATCCCAATATACCTCAAGATCTTCAAGGCTACAAGAAGATGGGGAAGCAAGAAGATCTTGAATGGTCTCCACCAACCCGAAGGCAAGAAGGAACAGATAATTGACTACTGGAAGACACACCATTGGTGGTGCGCCACCACCTGACGTGTTTTCAGCTCAAGCATAAGATGCCCCAGAAGAATGGTTTCCATTAGGACTAACCTGCACCTTGGTAGTTAGAAAGCGCAGAGGACTAAGTCGACAGATTTGACACACCTATCAAGATCGAAGCATAAATGCTCTTGTCTACCATCCTCAGAGGACTGCAAGCTCAAGATTTAAGGTCTACACCAACATCAAGCTTCAAGACGCAACACTAAGAATTGAAGACTCCATCAATATACATGAAGGAAGCGACAAACCCAAGACAACAAAAGCTACCCGAGAAGCTTCAACTCTTCAAGACCTCAAATTGCAAGCTGGAAACCTTCTAACTCTCGAAGAATCTTTTCGGGCATACTAGATAGCCTAGCCCCTCTAACCTTAAAAACATCCCGACAGGGTTTCGACAGGATACTTTCGGCAACACTAACTCTTCAGCCATCCACCTTTGTAAATGAGGACGATCTACACCTTCGGCAAAAGCAAGTCTTTGATGCAACTCAGATTATCGCTGGTGAGTTGGAAGAGCAACCGTTGAGGCCTAACTCTAACTTAGTCTCAGCACCTCTTACTACTATGCTTAGGAATCTTGGGACAAGATTCTGTTTAAGGGGGGAAGAGCTGTAACACCCCACTTTCTATAACCATGTTTAAGTAGTGTTTAGTGAGCCCAAAAATGAGGGCCAACAAAAACTTTTTGTGCAAACCTCTGGAAGTACTATTTCTTGCTTGTTTGTCTTGGTTGTTATGTTAATGATGTCTATTTTAGTTGCTTGTTGAGCAATATTGTGAACCAACACAATCCTTGTGTCCTTGTGATCATGCCTTTATTTATGCTTCTAGCTATTTTTTCCACAACCATTATCTTGGCAACCACTCCTTTTCCAATTTATTTTATTTGTCCAAAACAAGAGCCAAGATTTATCTTTCAGACAAAGCTTTTATCAAAACTAAGTATTTACAAAATTATCGGGACCTACAAAGTAGAGGGGTCCCACTATTTTACAAACTTATATTTTGTTGATATTTATAAAAGGATTTCAAACACCTATATGAAAGCTTTCTGAAGGAGATGTTTATGTCTCCACTAGTTTCTAAAAAGTCTACAAAAGCTTTACTTTATTTGTAACTCTTCTCAAACTTGACCATGGCTTGATCACCATTGAACACTTGTTCAACCATTGCCTCTAGTGATGCTAGATTAGCTTCAAATAATTGACCTTGTGTGGTGAGTTGATTTGGTGTGACTTTGTTTGACTTCAATGAAGTTGCTTGCATGTAGCTATGATCTACATGTAGGCCTGTGGCCTAATCTATCTAAAATACATCAAAATATAATATGGCCAGTGGGAATATTCTTACAAAAAAATATACTAGTCTTTAAAAAAAAATTATTTTGATGTTTCCCTCTTTGTAAATCCTAAAATTCTATTTCTTATGAAAGGAGTATTTATTTTCAAAACAGAAGTTTACCAAAAAAAATATGGAATGAGGTTCACTCTATATGTGAACCCATTTTATTTCACCAACATCTTTTATAAAAAGTATTTCCACAAGTGGTTTTCTTATTTTCAAAATATTAACAGAGATAGGAAAGGTACTTCTTTGGTATCGTTCTTGTCTATGAATATTATTGGAATAATATCCATGATTTTAAAATGTTTCGTGTAACCTTTTTATTTCAAAATCCACATATGTTCATGATCCTCTCAGTACAAATCCACTAAAGCAGCTTCCGATCTAATTGGCTATGTGACCATACCGTCTCAAGATCATCTTTATATTCTCAAAATAAGCATGGGGATGCTTCTAAGCAACACCCGTATTGGAATCTCCTCTCTATCATCTTGCCAAGATCACCTCATAGTTAAGATTCATATCTTCTCTTCTCAAAAGGGCTCCAACTCAATATCTCCACTCTAATTAGTTTATCAATCAGCTTAGTGACCAAGTTAGACCTCGGGGATTAAATTACAAGCCAAATAGGATCTCTTCATTATTCAAAGGGAGATTTACCTGTAATTATTCCTAAAACCCTAGACCCTACAATCTATTTTTTTATTCCTATTTTTTCTATAAGAATGGTTCTCCATAAAATCTTCCTTCTATTTCATTCTTCTTCTTTTTTTTGTGTACAAAACACATGGGAAGGACAACTATGCCATCTCTTGCTTTATCTTGCATCTTTTAAAGTTGATAAAAATCTACTATGCATAGTTATGCAAGTAGAACCTTTTACGCTCAAAATATTTTTTTAAAAAGAGTTAGTGTATTGGAATTTCTTTCAAAATTGAGTCAAACTAATTTTGTGTTCAAAACTAATTCAAAGCAGGTCCTTATTTGAATAGCATTTTCTACACACCAAACACACCTCTATGATCTACCATTTTCATCATCACTTCATCCATATATGAATTTAAGCAAATACCTTTGAGATCATCGCTGGCCTTCATCTCTATTTCCACCCCAATCTCTCTCAAAATTTTCTTCTAAAATTTTCCAAAGTCACCCATGAAGTAAACTCGCACCAGAACAAACCATTGGACATCAAGAACTACCCTTTGGGACAAACTTTTTGTCCATTGTCATTTGGCAAGGAGTAGGACCATCCATGCCATGCATTGGCACTTGTGTGCCATATCTCTCCATCCCTCCCTCATATCTCACTTGGCCGTGAGCAGCCCCGACCCAGGACCTACCTGCACTCCTACCACTTCCTCCCTACAGCCCTAGCCTACCCTAAGCTCTCTCTCTCCCCCTTGTGCCCTAGGTGGACATTGGCATGCCTTATGGCATAAGCCATCTCCCAAGCCCGATCCCTCTCGCCACTAGTATTCCCTCTCAGTCCCTGATCAAACCCATACCCGCTCCGAGCCTTGTTTTGTTTCTCTTGTCCTCTATCGGCCACGTCCTGACCAAAAGCGTTTGGTCGAGCACCTGGCACGCGCTGGAAGGGCACCCTCTCCCCAAGCCGACCAACACTCCCCTGCCCCATAACCTCGCCAGCGACAGAGACCCACGTAAATAAACACACTGGTGCAGTTCTCGCTCCTCTCCTTGTCTTGTTCTCTCTGGCCGCTCTCGCCGCACTCTACCGCCAGTCCGCGCATGCCACGTCCCGGCAGAGCATGGTCTCGAGTAATAAAACGCCACACGAGCCTCCCTCGGTGACGAACCCACTTACACTCAACTCAAATCACTCTACTCTCCATCTCATAGGCACCAGAGGCGAAGCCCTGCTCCATTCCTCTCTGGCTGAAAACCGAGCCAAAGCTCATCACTCTCCATGTCGCGTCGAGCGAGGATGCCGGCTGCCGTCCCTCCTTGTCTCTCTATCCCCTCTCTATACTCGCTTCGTATATTACTTTTTGGCAATCCTAACGCCAGGGTTTACGTGTCCAGGGCTCGACGGAGTATCGCCTTCTTCATGGTTTTGTTCCATCCGCCATCGTCGACGAAGAACTCGCCTTCGGCCTCACCGATGACTGGAACTCTCGTGCGCGCCGGAGGAGATTGAGCCGGCCCTCCTCGTCCTCTCTGTGTCACCCAGTCGTCCCAAGCCAATCCCGGTGAGCCCCTGCATTTTCTCCATTGTCACCGTCGAGCAGCCTCAAGAACAGCGAGCCGGCGTGCATGCCCAGCTAGCCTGCTGCACGATTTATAAAGCACACTTTTTTTTGAAGGTTCTGATTGATCACAGATTCACAACCCATAGGTTACTGGATCGGTGCCGTTCAACCCAGATCATTGCATGCAGCTCGTGATTGTTTTTTTTTGGGATTGCCTGCCAAATATTTGATTAGATCTGGAAACTTTGAAAATTCGTAGGAAAATAAATATGAGCCCAAATGACTTCATTCAAATTTCTGTGGAGACCCTGTTAACATATCTATCTAATTGTACCGGCCCCATGACCACTAAATCCTTATAGAATGTTTGGAAATTATTTTGATAGATCTGTCCCCTTTGGATTCAAAATTCCAAATCTGCAATTATAAGGAGCCAAATTGAGAAAAACCAATTTTCAATGTTATCTGGATGTTTGTACTTGCATATGGCACTGGAGTGCTGTCTCTGTGATGATTTCATTTAGTATAGAAAATTGAAATGCTACATGTGCTTGTATGACTTGTTTATTTCAAAAATGACTTTATATAGGTGATCATGGCATGATTCTAAATTTTCTCTATTCATGCACTTTGTTAACCTTCATATTCTCTGCTGGCAGATTTTTCTGTTGAGCATAGAATATCTGGGAATTTAATTGCCTAATCAGCTATTGTATGCATTTGGAAAATTATAGAAAAATAACTACAAATCCTTTTGGACTGAATCCAGTTTTGTTGGGATCCAGAAAATGTTATCTTCCTACCGGCATGTTGTTTGCATGATATGGATGGCTAGAGCTACCTGACCTTCATTTGTTGTTCATTAGGGTTTAGTTGTTTGTTGAAATTCTCATTTTAATCTTGAAAATAGATAATTGCTTGAAAACACATGGAGTGGTTCAGTATGGTGTAGTATGTGCTACTGATGCTTGTCTTGGTGTGTTATTCTTATTGTGGTGAAGTGTGTGATTTACCTGTGCATGCATACTTATGTCATTATTATTTACCGACGCTAGATTTGAACGACATCGAGTGTACCGAGGAAGGAGAAGTCTATGAGTACCAAGAAGAAGAAGATCAGGGACAAGCCACTCAAGGCAAGCCATCTACTTGTGCATACCTGAATCCTAATAATTCGCTTTGCATGGTTTTACTACTGTTTTCTTATTATGCATTGTTTTCTATATTGCTATTATTCTCTATATAGCAATAGTTGACGACTTAGCTCCACAAGTCGACTTGATATCATCCATTGAGATGACACCCCTTGTTACCTATTCAACACCCTTATATTAGAGACTTGATGGTTAGCATCAAAGTCTTTGGAAAACTCGTAGTGGAGCCAAAAACTCTAGGATGGGAACACTCTCCGGAAAGATTTTGAAAAAGTTTTTGAAAACCTTGGAGTAGTAACTACTCCACTGAAATGTTTTCAAATGGTTTTATAACCATGGAGTTAGACATGGGAGATAAAGGAGTTGGTGGTTTTATGAAAAGTGGCATTGTGTATAAGTGTTCGCCAAACCAATTACTCCCGTGCAACCACATTACCCCGATATGGGACGGGGCCTAGTTTCAAGTCTGTCTACTTTAGTGCGGGGAGTCTCATACTATATAAGGGTTCGTGGTGCCCGAAAAGTGGTACGCGACACCCCTGAATCTGGGTTGATCCCAATTGAGGGTCAATACATTACAACGGCATATCCCGAGCCGCCGGAAGACACTTGGGTTCTCCCGCCGTGGCACCGGAGTTACGCTCTGAAGGAGGTACTGCCGGGGCGTGCTGGGGAGGTAGACTCCATAGGGTAGGCACCCATACTAAGGTAGATGGATGGAGGACTTTGATCGATTATCCGAACCCCGCATACTTGTGTATGACGGTCTGTGGTGTTATCTCAGCGGATTTATCGAATGGTGTGGGTAAAGTGTACAACCTCTGCAGAGTGTAATCTATTCGAATAGCCGAGTCCTCGGTCATGGACGGTTGGAATGGCCATACTTAACCTGTGTCGAGTTTTGGTTTTATAAAATGTTTTCAGAAAAATGGAGTTTGTCCCGGACGGCGTACTTGGAGGGTACGGCCGTGGCACGGGTGTGGTTCGGAGTACCTGGAGGGTACTGCCGAGGAGTTGGGAAATGGTCATGTGTGATTGACCAAGGTTGCCTTGGAGCAAACAAAAAGGAGTTTCCCCCTTCCCTAGAGATTTTGCTAAAAATCTTGTTTCAAAAGTGTTGTTCAACAAAGATATAGAGATGTCGTGGCATTATCGAGCTTGGTCATCAACGCTGTTTGGTATCCGCTGCTTAGATGTGTACTTGCCCTGCGTGGCATTATCGAGCTTGGTCGTGTGACCAGTTGTAAGTTTATTATTCGTTAATGTAATGGATGATGTAATTCTGTTATCAACTCGGATAAGTGGATTCACGACACACTGATCATGGGATCGTGAATTGTATGCATATCGGGTATTTTGGATGGGTAATCCAGGGTCCCCACACCTATGATCGTACCCATTCACCAATATCATCTAGACAACATCTTGACCCATATCATATCTATCTAATCACACATGTCTAGTTCACATGTATTCAAATCACAATTGTGTGGTTTGAGTAAGTTATGTTGTAGCTTAATTATAGGTTCCACTTTTGCTATTGTGGTGTTGATTTAATTCTACCATCATAGCATATGATCATGTTCCAAGTTGTTCAACAAACCCTCTGAGCCATATACTTAATTGTAATCCACCCATAACCAATCTGGTGCTCAACTAATACTGATTTCATGTATTGAACTATTCAATTTGCAAATAAGTTAATTGAGTAATTCAATGCTTCATGAATCTATACCCAAAGCCTAAGTGTAATGCATACTATTTAAGAATAATTGTTGTCACACTTATTCAATAGTATAGTTGTTGCACCTTTTGACACTTGTGTGGTTAACTTCACATAAGACTTTCTAAATTCTATTCATGCTTTGATAAAGCATAAAGACTTCATCAATTGTACTTTGCTTAGTCCAATTCTCCCAAATCATATTGATATTTTCCCAACTAAGCTCTTAAACACATATCTCACAATCCATTATCCTTTTGCCATATCTTTCTTATCATAACATCTCAATAGGTCTAAATATTAAACAAACACTTTTCATTTGTTTGTCTTGTTTGATTGTGTTTGTATAAATTGTTTATGTTATGTTATTTTTGTGCTATAGTTTGTGCAAAGAGCTACGTGCTTAGTTGAGAGAAGTGGAAATATCGTATTCTTTAAAAAGGCAAGTGACACACATTCTTCTACCTATTTTTACTACTGCATTAGTGTTTTTCAGTAGTATGCATGATAGGTTGTTTTTCAAAGGAGTTTATGAAATGCTTAGATCCTAGTAGTGTGTAGCTATCCTTTAAACCCCACTTGATTGGATTGCAAATTTACTTTGGAAAGTGATGCTATGCTTTGTTGATGAATTGTTCTAAAGATTTAACTACAACTTCAATGAAACACCTGGGTGAAATTGGTATTGCTAGGATTATGTTGAGTGGCTACCCAGGACTGCACACCTGGCTATCAACCCAGGACATGTGTTGTGGTTATCACCTGGGGGTACACTTGTGGGTGGCTACTCAGGGCCATATACCTGGCTATCAACCCATGGTATGTGGTGGTTATCACCTGAGAGTTATCCATGTTTTGTTGAGTAACTATCCAGAGCTACACAACTTGGCTATCAATCCAGGATTTGTGTGGTGGTTATCATCTAGGGGTTATACTGACCCTTAAAAGTCTTTAAATGATTAAAAATGTTTTGCTTTGGAAAATATAGGATAAAACTGGCTTTATGCAAATTAGCCCAAAAGATCCACCAGCCAAATATCATGTAATGTAGTCTTTTCACAAATGCCACCAAATAGTGTCATTTGCCAATACATTGTTGTACTGACCCCTCTGGGGCTGCATATTCAAACATGCAAGTTTTTATTCAAATAAGGAACCAGGAGTAGGATCTCGAGCTTACATTCCAACATGTATGCCTGTGGTACATGATGACACATATACACAGGAGTTCTGCCTTTGGTAAAAGGTAGGGCACTACAGAATGGTATCAGAGCATAGTGTTTCCTGTAGGATCGAGACCCTAGGTTTGGATTAGAATTAGGAATCCCCTAAGATTTTGTTTTCTTCTTTCAAAATAAAATAAAATCTCTTTTGGTTTTCTAAAGGAAATCTATCTCATCTTACCTCCATATGTACAAAAATGTTTGCATCTTGAAAATTTCTTGTATTCTCTCCCACATCATTTCCCAAATGTTTTCCTTTTGCTTAAAAATGACCCAACCTAGGAACCATCTGGAAAAGACAGAGGATCACAATATGTCAAAAGAATGAGACTTCTACTCATACGATGTCCATTGACTCAGCATGATACACTACATGGAAGGCCAACGAAGAACTTGGAGAATATTGATATGAAGACTGCACAACACCCAGTAATACAATGAGGAAGTGGGAATAAGAACATGGAACAAGGAAGACAGTGTTAGATAAGACCACCAATAATCCTAGTTTATAGAACCAATGATATCGTAATAATCCAATGATCATACCAAATTGGGGTATGACCATACTAGATTGTTAGTGTTTGAACTTGTTTGCTTGATATGATGATTGTTTGTTGATTGCAAGATGAATTCTCTTGATCTGCTGTGTTGGGTAGGAATCTACTTTAGATCCCTTCTATCTATTCTCAACTATGATAAATCCTAAACCTGTCCTAAAACCCCAAACCGAAGTATCCTCAACACCAGAACAATCTCAAAAAACCCAGATGATTATAGCAATACAACAGATGGTAGAAGTACCTGCTGAATTGATACAAGTTTTGACTCAGAATTTGATCAACTCTCATTGCAAAGAATCACCGGTGAGATGGAATAACTAAAGGATACCATAAATACAAGAAGAATACACCACAAGGTGAAGCCAATTGGGAAGAAATAGCAAACAACTATTACTAGTGAGCAATAAAACTTGAAAGGACATGTAAGAGCAATGATCAACTTAATGAATTGGATTTTATTTCTCCTTATAAAGTGGCAAACCTAAGGATCTGCAACTTAAGGATTATTGCCATGAGTTTTGTCTCAAACCCCGAGCTAAGTAACGATAGATTTTGTTTTCAAAATTCAAAAATGGGATTTGGAATTTTGAGTCCATATCCAAAAAAACTTTTGTTAAAGCTAGTGAGATTGACCAAGAGTTAGAATGCGAGATGCACCAAACAAAATACAAGGTAATGATTGGGTGCGACAAGGATTAGAATACCTATGAGAGATGACGTCAAAAGCCTAAACCTTAGGAGGATAGAATACTATACCCCTTATAGTAGGGAAGTGCTACCAACCCATAGGAAAACGGTAAGGATGAACCCCAGGCTTATTGCTGAAGAAGACTTGCTAAGGAAGATTTTGGGAATAGAATGGAATCCACGGGAATAGGATGGTATCACATTGAAGGTTACCAGAGAAGAATGGTATCATAAAGGAAGTAACCATAAGATGAAGAACCTCTAAGGATGTTGACAAAGAAGTTGAGATGAAGATAGGAAGACCTCTCAGCTTGGTCTTCTGATTGACCCAAAGAGTGACTCCTCAGTGTCCAAAGTAGTTCAACAACTACCCTGCCGGATAGAAGCCCTACAATGGAGTAAGATTTACCCCAACCAACCCTTGAAGAAGGTTGGTGCACAAGGTTGTGAATAGACACCCACCTATTGTAAATAAAGATGAAGACTAACAATGGGTTCAAAAGATGACCCAGTGCCAAGTCAAAACCAAGGTGTTTCTGATTGAACCCAAAGACCTAGACTACCCACAAAAGTTTCTTTTAAGGGTGGTAGCCACCTAGGTAACCCAAAACCCTTCTTTCTTTCTAGCCTCTCCAACCTCGGGGATGAGATTTCTTTTAAGGGTGGTAGTCTGTAACATCCCTAGATTTTATCAAATTTTGGGGGATTTTTTTTTGCTTTTGTTATGCTTGTGTTGATTGAAATTTCACAGTGATTTAATTTTTTGAGTTTATTTAAAATCTTTGTTATAAAAACCATTTCAAAACTTCCTATTATCTCTTGAAGGACTTCTTTGAGAAAACCAAATATCAAAATATTATTTCCTTTCTTTTATTCAAACTTATGCAAGCTTGCTTGCAAAGGAGTGAATAACAAAGGTGTTTTTATTAAAACTTTGTTTCTTTCAAAACCATGATTGACAGTGATTCTCAATTACCATTTTATAAAGTATTTCGACTAATTCTAAAAGGATTTATTTTCAAACCCTAATTCATATTTCATGTATGCAAGCAAGCCCTTCTTGTTATGTTGAAAAGTTTTATTTGAAAAACATCTTTTATTTTGAAAACCTGTTTTATTACTAATTTAGAACACTATGTTGAATATTAGAAGAATTTAGGAATTTGTTTGAATCAAATTTGCAAAATATATATAACAACTTAGAAAACCAGAAAAAGAAAAGAGAAAGAAATAGAGAAAATAAGAAAAAAGCCAGGGGAGCCATTTCGACCCAGTTCCGAAATCCATCCCCGGCCAATCCGGGAAAAATCCCGAAGGGATATGCCCCCTCTCTTTCCCCCTCGCTGACCGGGTGGCCCCACCAGTAAGGCCCTCCTTCTTCCCCGGGCAAGATTCTAGCCCGAGCCGGAAGCTCTGCCAGCCGTCCATCGCCCCCGCGTCCAAACCCTTGCCCCTTCTCCATGAAAGCCGCTGCCTATAAGTAGCCCAGGGACACTTCCCCCATCTCCTTTTCGTTCCTTCGCTCGAATCGCGTCGAGGACGACAAAATTTGTCGATGGAGATCCGTAGGTCTGTAGGCTTCCCCGGATGATTCTGACATCGATGGTGAACCCCGCGCCTCCTTCTCCCTCCTATCTCTCTTCTCTTCCTCTGGCACTCCTCCCCGACTTGTTTTCTTCGTCGTATCTGCAGCGGAACAACGCAATCAACCACGGCCGAAGGTCACCTACGCCAACACCAAGCTCCATCTGTCCCCTTTCCCTTCTCCTGGAAATGATCGAAGCTGCCATCCCTACCCTCGAGTTCCCCGTGTCATGCTGATTCCCATCGTGACCTTGCCGTTGTCCAGAGGTCCTTGCAACACCGCCGGAGCTCGCCACCTGCACGCCCTCGCCGGCAATTGCTCACCGAAACCCTAATAGGTAGCCCCTTCCTCTCCTTTTCAATCTCACCCGTCCGATCAAGATCCACAGGATCGGAACAGATCACTTACCCGAAGGGGTACCAAGCAATCTGGAGCATCCGATCGTCTTTAAATCTAACGGCCCTCTACTCTAATCCGAACGAAATGGTACGGGCCAATAGGAAGCATCCACGTGTCGCGCACAGGTCTGTTCTGAAACAAATTAGGTTTAAATCAATTTCAAATCTTCTGCAACTTGCATAATTCATCCAATAGTGCCATAATATCTCATAATTTCAGTATTCAAATTGAATCAATTTTCAAATTGAATCAAACCTATCTGTTAACTTGTTTAATTCATATCTTTTTGTCTGAGTATCAAAAAATTACAAATTTGTACTCTTTGGAATCTTCTGATCATGTAGAATAGCATAGAATCAAGAAACATCAAAGTTGATACATGCACACACTTTGTGCATTCAAATCTATCCAAATCCTAATTTGAACATAACTTGAGTTCTAAAATTTAATTTAGGATGATTCCAATTGCTTTAGCTTTGCTTTACTACAAGATATACATTAGTATCACTTTCATTTTTTCTTGAAATAACTTCACAATTATTCAAATTCAAACATGGGGATTTGAGTAATTCCACAATAGCAATAATTCTATATTCTTTTCAACATAGTTTCTTTCAATCTTAGCAAACCCTATGATCATACCGATTCAACAATATCATCTAGACAACATCTTCACCCATATCATATCTATCTAATCACACATGTCTAGTTCACATGTATTCAAATCACAATTGTGTGGTTTGAGTAAGTTATGTTGTAGCTTAATTATAGGTTCCACTTTTGCTATTGTGGTGTTGATTTAATTCTACCATCATAGCATATGATCATGTTCCAAGTTGTTCAACAAACCCTCTGAGCCATATTGTGACACCCCAACTTCTGTAAACTTGTTTAAGCAAAGATTAGTAAGGCAAAAATGAGGGGCAACAAAAACTTTTTGCAGTTGATCAAACCCACTAAACTTTTGTGCTTGTTTGACTTGATTGTTGTGTAATCTTGTCAGTTAGAGTTGATTTCTAAACAATATTGTTAACCAACACAATTCTTGTGCTCTTGATCATGTCACCGTATAAGCTATTTGGTAAATATATTATCTTGGCAACCTCCCATTTTATAAAATGATTTGACTTCTCCAAAAACAAATTGCCAAGATTCTTTTGACAAAAAGGCTTTGCCAAAAACTATGTATTTATAAAATCTATAGGGATCTATAAGTTGGACCCACTATTTTGCAAAGCTAATATTTCACAAGCTTATGTTTTAAAAATATTTCCAAATGTACTTCTAGCATATACAAGAAATCCTTAAGAAAGGGGATATAATGTCCCCCTTCATTTTAAGGAAAATAGAAGTACCCAAAACAGGGTATCTCCCTCAAAACTCTTTTCTTCCTCAAACCTTTTTAAAGCATTTTCCATGGCATGATCCTCTTGTGAGCACATACCCTTATAAAACTTTTCTTGTGTACGTTGATTGGTTGTTTGGCTTGTGTTGACCTTGATAGAATTCTTGTGTGGTAGTTTTATCTACTTGGGTCTGTGACCCAACACATCACCTTTAGTTTTTACCTAATAAGGTTCATGCTTATCTTTAGCTCTATCCTCCCAGCATATTTTGGAAACCCTCAAAACAACATCTTAAACTTCACCCTCTCCATCACCTCACCCCTACCACCTCCCCTATGCAAAACTCACCACATGTCCTTCTCATTCATTCTTGAGCTTTGTGAAGATGAGCTTAGCTCAATCCGACTCTTGATCCCATCTCTAGCAAACCCTGAAATTTTCTCATGGCTCTTCTCGTTTCTCCTTTGTATAATGGCACTAACCAGATTTTTGTAATCCTACCCTCTACTCAAGAAAAACCCTTCCATGCCAAGTTTTCCCTCTCTAACTCCAATTTCAAAAACCTTTCTATTTCATTTTTTTGAAACTAAAACCTTATGTCCATCTGACCTATGAGATTATTTTCTCTTTTGTAATAAAATTGTTTCAACTTCAATTCTACCTTTATATTTAACTCTTGCTCACCCACATAGTTCCCTCAAAATATCCCTTTCTTTGATAAATTGTTATTTGGTTTTGAACATCACAAGTTTAATGTGGGGGAATAGTACCTCACTAGTTTCTCCAAAGATAGTCTTTATAAAGGCATACCTTTATTCCTTTTCAACTTAATGTTTTGAAACATTTGTTCTATCCTTCCTTGCACCAAAAATTACCTTGCGCATAGTAGGGCACGGTACATATCCACTCCCACAATCTTTTGATCCTTTTTAGAAAAACTTTCAACACATAAATACTTCTCCTTTCTCCTTTGTTCTAACATCCAGTGGAGGCCCTGTATACTCTATTAAAAACCCTCTCGCTCATTTTTAAATCTTACCGAAACCCTCACACCTTGTATTTGCCCGATTTCTATTTGGATACTTCATATTCAAAATTAACCACCATCTTGAACATCCCTTCTTCTTGAAAACTATTCCTTTGACCATCTCATCTTTGAAAAACACCTTTGAAAACATCCACTATGTTGGCATAATCTTGCCTAATCGTGTCACTTGGTTGCACGTTTGTAATCAGGTTTGAGTCCTAGCTAGTTTAGGTTAGCGTGCCCTAGTATTGGTCGGAGCTAGCCGAGTTTGTGTATGAGTAGGTGAGTAGGTCGGTTAGCAAGTTCTTAACCGAGTAGTATTAGGTAGTCGTAGTTCATACAGACTTGGGGCGTTGAATCGTTGGCCGGCTGTGTATATATACACGAGGCTGCGTGGTCTTTGTAACACCGCAAGTTGTGAGAGAACAAGAAATAAAGAAAAGTTAGAGCGTGCGATACGCACGCTTGGCGATAAAAAAGTAGTCTCCGCGTGTGTTTATTTAGCTTTATGTGATTAATTCGTGGGCGAATTCCAACACACTAATCTATCTCTTTTCTTTCTTTCAAAATATCAATGACTTCTCTAATTTCAAAATCTGATAGAAACCTTGGTTTGAACTTTTTTTTCAAACCAAACTCATCTCTCTTTTCTCTCTCTGATTTATCTCACACCAAGCCCAGCCCAAACCTTGGCCCAATCCCTCCCGCACCCCTGCACGTTTGCAACGCCACAGGGAAAACCGATCGATCCCCTCGATCCCTGTCACGTTACCTCCCATGAAAAACGCTGCCCTACTGACCACCCCAGCCCTAGCGAGCGTGCTCTGAGCCCCTCCCTGTGCTGATGCCAGCCCTACCACGTCACCCCCGACGTCACCTAAGTGACGTCTGCCCTCGCTCGGCGATTGGCCGAGACCACCGCCCCAAGCACTACCGTCGCCCCTCCAGCACTATAAAACCCCCCACCCCGAGCCACTCTCCCCCTCACTCCACTCCTCTCCTCCACACCCCTCTCACAGGCGCGGGAGCGCTGCCCATCTTCTCCCTCTCGCTGCAGAGAGCGAGGGAGAGAGAGAGCCGGAGCTCTCTGCGAGGCACCGAGGAGGTGTCCGCCCTCTCCTCGCTCACCCCGGCCTCTTTTCCCTCCAACCAAGTGCCCCCTTGCCTCAGCTAACCCCCGCGGTTCTTTTCCCTGCGCAGACCTCGCCGGAAGCTTTGCCGTTGAGCCACACCAGGGAGCACTGCCGGCGGAGAAGACGTCCTGGTCGTCCCTGGAAGTCGACGCCCCCGTGCTGGAAACGCCGCCTGAGGACTCCCCAACCCCCTGCTACCTCGCCGCCGACCCCGCCGACCCTCGCCGGCCATCCTCACCGCCGGAGCAGCCTCCCCGGTGAGTCCCTGGCCAGCCCCAGCGCCGCCAGCCCCAGTTAGGGCTTCTCCCTCCCGTGCATGCCAGTGAGATAGGAAGATGAACCAGAGACGTCCGATCCTCTTAAAACGGACGCCCCAGATTGCTCCATACCCTTTCGGGTTTGGATAGGCACTGACAGGCGGGTCCCGCCTGTCGGCACTCTTTTTTTTTTTTTAGATCCCACCCGCGCTGTCTGCTGTTGGGCCGGCCTGCTCCGTCCGCCTAGCCCACCCCCGACTCGGTCCGCTAGATGTTTTTTTTACAAACCGTTTATCCTTTTGTTTTTACTGCAAGTTTCAAATTCTAATATCTTTCAAAATAGGAATCCAAATAAGATGAAACCTGCGCCAAAATTTCTTAAATTTTATCCTCTTTCTATTAGTTTTAGTCCCTCTTACAATTGCCTCTGTTAAGTTGCTGTGTTAGTATAAATTGTAATGCTTAGTGTTGTTATCACCTATTTCAAAATCTGAATTTTAATTTGCTCACAGTTTTTGTTCAAATCGTCGAATTGGTTCGGAACAAATTACAATAGAGTAGTAATGTACATACCTCTCTTTTACCACTAGTCCTTTACCTAGCCCTTGTGTAGTTTAAATAGTGTTTCTTTGTTGAGCTATGCTTTGTTTGAATTCAACATTTTTGTTGAAGCTTATTAAGAGAACTCTTAATGTTAGAAAAACCCTAAAACTTTTATAAAGTTTTGCAGCAACTTGGTATAGTATCAAATTATATATCTAAACTTTGTGAGTGCTCTTCTCGAATTGCTTGTTGTGATGTGTTGGTATGGTGTGTATGCTTGTATGTTGATTTTGTGCCTTATTTTCTTTTCACGACGCTAGACCCGACCATTGACGAGTTCGGTGAGGAAGACTTTGAAGAATTTGAAGAAGTCCAGGGACAAGCCACCCAAGGCAAGCCACCTTTACTTGTTGCATATCTTGATCCCATTTTCTTATTATGCAAGTTTTTCCTTTATGTTTATTTCAAAGATGCATTGTTTTATAATTGCTATTACCTCTTGGTAGCGATTCATTTTGCGACTAGGCTCCACTAGTCACTTGATAACATCTTTAAGATGACACCCCTCAACACCTACTTACTCCATTATATTAGTTGTAGCTTGATGCTTACCATCATGTTACCCCTTGTAGCCTTGTTTAGTGGAGCAAAAACTCTAGGTTGGGACACTCAAAAATTTGGGAAATGTTTTGAAAACCTTGGGAAGGTCTTGACTTTGCCCAAGTGTAAGTCTTGAAAAAGGAAATTCAAAGGTTTTTGGAAGATTAGTTGGTAAAGTTGGAAAGGTGTTTTATTGGAAAAACAACACATGGTTCTAGGTATTCGCCCGGAACAACTAAACCGTGCAACCACATTACCCTGGAATGGGACGGGGCTTAGTCCGTAATTTACTTGTCTTAGTATGGGCTACCTCACAACTCTATAAGGGTGTTTGATCCCTTGAAGCCGGGTTGCTAAATTTTGGGAGCAATACACCGTAGTTGCCTACGGCCGGACGATACTACGGGTCTCTTGACGTGGCGATGGTGTAGTGGAGGAGGAGACTACCATGGTGCCGGAGAGGTTAAGCCCGTAGGGTAGGTGCCTATACTAGGATGACTAAGTGAAAGGCTTTGATCGATTATCCGAAGCCCGCATACTTGTATGACGGTCCGTGGTAAAGTCCCGGCGGATTTATCGAATGGTGTGGGTAAAGTGTGCAACCTCTGCAGAGTGTAAATCTATTCGAATAGCCGTGTCCACGGTCATGGACGGTTGGAATGGCCGTTGCTTAGCTGTGTTGGTTTTGTTTTACAAAGGGTTTTCGGTGGAAAAAGGAAAGAGGAGATGGTTCGGAGTACCAATGGGGTACTGCCATGAAGGAGGACTTTGAGCAAAAGAAATGACCACTTGGGTCACCCTTCCTAGAGATTTTACTAAAAATTGTTTTAAAAATGTTTTAATAAGGATATAGAAATGTCGTCGATCATGTTTCTTAACATGCTATATCGACACGAGAAAGTTTTAGAAATAAACTTAGCATAGAGCCACCCTTGCTACAAGCCATACTAGCATTCCTCTTGCATATTGTTCCTCTTAGGTGGTTTGCGAGTACAATTCCACAATGTACTCATGGCTTTGTCCCTGGCTATTTACTTGGCCAGACTTCGATGACTATGAGGAAGATGAAGGTTTCGATGACGACTTCGCGAACTAGGCCGTTCTCCCGGTCAGCTGCCTGTAGGGTTTAAGGCATGACTTGGGCCCGACGATGATGCTACTGTTATCCGCTGTGTTATGTGTTGAACTTCGCCTTCAAGGCATTTGATGTAAGACTTGGCCATGATGCCATTGTTGTAAGACTATTTTAAATTCGGTTGTATGGATGATGTACTTTGATTACCAGTTCGGTTATGTGGATTCATGAGCATTTCTGGGATCATGAATTGTATGCATAACGGGTGTTTCGGACAAGCGGTCCGGGGCCCCCACACATATACTTAATTGTCATCCACCCATAACCAATCTGGTGCTCAACTAATACTGATTTCATGTATTGAACTATTCAATTTGCAAATAAGTTAATTGAGTAATTCAATGCTTCATGAATCTATACCCAAAGCCTAAGTGTAATGCAAACTATTTAAGAATAATTGTTGTCACACTATTCAATAGTATTGCTGTTGCACCTTTTGACACTTGTGTGGTTAACTTCACATAAGTCTTTCTAAATTCTATTCATGCTTTGATAAAGCATAAAGACTTCATCAATTGTACTTTGCTTAGTCCAATTCTCCCAAATCATATTGATATTTTCCCAACTAAGCTCTTAAACACATATCTCAGAATCCATTATCCTTTTGCCATATCTTTCTTATCATAACATCTCAATAGGTCTAAATATTAAACAAACACTTTTCATTTGTTTGTCTTGTTTGATTGTGTTTATATGGATTGTTTATGTTATGTTATTTTTGTGCTATAGTTTGTGCGAAGAGCTACGTGCTTAGTTGAGAGAAGTGGAAATATCGTATTCTTAAAAAAGGCAAGTGACACACATTCTTCTACCTATTTTTACTACTGCATTAGTGTTTTTCAGTAGTATGCATGATAGGTTGTTTTTCAAAGGTGTTTATGAAATGCTTAGATCCTAGTAGTGTGTAGCTATCCTTTAAACCCCACTTGATTGGATTGCAAATTTACTTTGGAAAGTGATGCTATGCTTTGTTGATGAATTATTCTAAAGATTTAACTACAACTTCAATGAAACACCTGGGTGAAATTGGTATTGCTAGGATTATGTTGAGTGGCTACCCAGGACTGCACACCTGGCTATCAACCCAGGACATGTGTGGTGGTTATCACCTCGGGGTACACTTGTGGGTGGCTACTCAGGGCCATATACCTGGCTATCAACCCATGGTATGTGGTGGTTATCACCTGAGAGTTATCCATGTTTTGTTGAGTAACTATCCAGAGCTACACAACTTGGCTATCAATCCAGGATTTGTGTGGTGGTTATCATCTGGGGGTTATCCTGACCCTTAAAAGTCTTTAAATGATTAAAAATGTTTTGCTTTCAAAAATATAGGATAAAACTGGCTTTTTGCAAATTAGCCCAAAAGATCCACCAGCCAAATATCATGTAGTGTAGTCTTTTCACAAATGCCACCAAATATGTATCATTTACCAATACGTTGTTGTACTGACCCCTCTGGGGCTGCATATTCAAGCGTGCAGGTTTTTATTCAAATAAGGAACCAGGAGTAGGATCTCGAGCTTACATTCCAACATGTCTGCCTGTGGCACTTGATGAAGATGGAGGCTCATTGCTACTATGCTTGATGTTGTGTAATTTGTAAGGTTGACGACCTATGTAACTGGATTTACGTTGTAATATTGATGCTACTGCAATGATTACTATATTTTGTACTGTGGTGCTATCTACTAATCCAGGGAATGGCACATATACACAGGAGTTCTGCCTTTGGTAAAAGGTAGGGCGCTACATGGAGTCACTAGCATCTACTCGGCCAAGATATCTACTAGCAATGGAGAGCATGCAAGATCATAAACAACATAGAGATGATAAATCATAAATCAACTTGACAAAGTATCAATATTCATTAGATCCCAACAAACACAACATGTAGAATTACATAATGATGATCTTGATCATGATAGGCAGCTCACAAGATCTAAACATGAAGCACATGGATTAGATGACAACCATCTAGCTACTGCTATGGACCCGTAGTCCAAGGTATACTACTCACACATCACTCCAGAGGTAGGCATGGTGATGGAGAAGGCCTCCGGTGGTGGTTCCCCTCTCCGCCAGGGTGCCGGGAAGAGCTTCTGGACTCTCCTGATCTCGCGTCGACGACGGTGGCGGCTTGCAGTATGTTTCGTGGAAAATTGATCGGGTATTTAGGTTTTCCTCGCTGAGGAGAGTATATAGGCGTAAGGGCGGCGTCAGGAGGTTGGCCAGGTGGCCCCACCACCTGGTGGCATGGGCCAGAGGCTGGCTATGCCACCCTATGGTGTGGCTGGCCCCTGGTCCCTCTCCATCTCTTCTTTGGACTCCGTCTCGTGTCGGGAAAAATAGGAACTTTGGCTTTTGTTTCGTCCAATTCCAAGAATATTTCCTGTGTAGCTTTTCTAAAACATAAAAATAGCAAAAAATAGGGAACTGGCACTGTGGCATCTCGTTAATAGGTTAGTTCCAAAAAATGCATAAAAACGCCATGAAGTGTAACAAAACACAAAGCAAATGGTGTATAAACAAGCATGGAGCATTAAAAATTGTAGTGACCTCACCTTTTAAAGATGACGATCCCTGTGCTTTTCAGTGCTAGTCCCTGGATTAAACGCTAGCACACACAGTTTAAGATTTAATATCAAGAAAGAAAGGTCATTTTATTACATCGCATGATCCAGCAATTACATAAAGAAACTTTACAATGCTCATAGAATAGAGCTTTCAGAGTTTACAATGAAATCAAAAATAGCATGGAGTCCTTCTTCTTCATGTGCCACAGGCAAACATGCTGCGGATAGACTCGTAACTCTGTCGTACCTTTTTTATCATCAAAACCTGCAACATGAAACGTTGCAGCCACAAAGGGTCAATACATTTGAATTGTATTGGCAAGATATCACTTTTTGGTGGACTCAAATGGAATCCTAACACTTACATGAATATTTGGCTAAGTGGATCTTCAGGCTAAGCTTGCAGAAAAGCAATTGTTTATCCTACTTTTCAAAAGATCTCATTTTCTTTTTAAAGCACTATTGGACACACTGGAATCCACCAGGTGCTCCTAGTTAATTATGCACACACAGGAATCCACTAGGTGCACATAATTATGATCACACAATAATCCCTTGTTAACCACTGAAGTTTTAATTTTAAAGAAGTTGGGCTGAGGAGATTCTTGAACAGCTTCATAATTGTCATGGGGATGACTTATGGGGTGCACCACGGGCTGAGCAATATGCCGGCTGGCATCCCAGGAGTCACCGCGGCTCCGGCACAAGAAGACCGGCACCGCCCAAAGGGCCGGCTGCGCCAGCAGCCGGTTGGCGACTCCACCGAGGAGAACCGGAGCCGGACGATGAAGACAAAGCTTCCCAACGGTTGTCTGGCCAAAAGTAGGTTGGCCCCGACAGGAGCGACAGAGGCCAAGGACGGGAGTGACGAGCGCCACGACCAAGTCCAGCCAATCAGCGACCAAGGACCCTTCCCCACGGCGGGATCCGAGGCAAAAGAGAAGGGATATGCCTTCCAGATGCCGACCCGGGAGAAAGGCACTTTATAAAGTGCCTTTGTCAGAGCAGGGCCAGAAGATTACGCCAAGGATGTCGCCGCCGAGGAGCCGGCAGCCGGCCGAGTCGTTACCTAACCTGTAACCAGGCCCCCGCCTATATAAGGGGGCCTGGACCCTTAGTCCGGGGAGATCCAATCTCTTTCTTCCTCCTCTGGCCCGAACAGCTCGAGGAGCACTGTAATCGTTACAATCCAATCAATATGAAGCAGGCAGGAAGTAGGGGTTTCACCTCCACCCGGGAGGGCCCTGAACCTGGGTAAACCGTGGTGTCTCAGTAGACATAATCCCGAGCCAGGCCCCTCGTCTCCACCGTCGAGCCCCTCCGATAAGCCTATCCATGGCTACTGTCTCTAAATTCCCATGACAGTTGGCGCCCACCTTGGGGCAAAGCGCGACGGCGAGCGGAGTCAAGTTCCGGCCGGGACCCTCATCGGTGCTTGATACGTCTCAAACGTATCTATAATTTTTGATGCTCCATGCTTGTTTTACACCATTTGCCTATTGTTTCGTTACACTTAGTGGCATTTTTATGCATTTTCCGGAACTAACCTATTAACGAAGTGCCACAGTGCCAGTTTCCGGTTTTCTGCTGTTTTTGTGTTTCAGAAGTGATACACAGGAAATATTCTCGGAATTGGACGAAACAAGTTCCTAAAGTCTTATTTTACCCGGAAGCTTCCAGAGATCCGAAGAAGTGTCGGAGGGGGGCCACCAGGGCCCCACACATAGGGCTAGCGCGGCCAGGCCCCTGGCCGCGCCACCCATGTGTGAGGGAGCCTGGTTCCACTTCTGACGACGCCCCTTCGCCTATAAGTACCCCCCGACGAGAAAAACCTAAGGGCCCGATCAGATTTCCAGAACACATCGCGATACGCCGCCGCCATCGACCCGAAGATCGAGAGGGTCCAGAAGCTCTTCCCGGCACCCTGCCGGAGAGGGGAATCGCCACCGGAGGTCTTCTTCATCGCCATGCTTGCCTCCGGAGCGATGAGTGAGTAGTCTACCTTGGACTATGGGTCCATAGCAGTAGCTAGATGGTTGTCCTCTCCACCATGTGCTTCATGTTTAGATCTCATGAGCTGCCGTACATGATTGAGATCACCGTTATGTAATTCTACATGTTTGGTTTGTTGGGATCCGATGAATATTTGTGTTTATGATTAAGTTGCTGTACTGAATTATATCTTTTGTTATCTCTATGATGTTTATGATCTTGCATGCTCTCCATTGTTAGTAGCTATCTTGGCCGAGTAGTTGCTAGTGACTCTAAGAGGGGGTATTTATGCTTGATAGTGGGTTCATGTCTCTATTTCACCTGGGGGAGTGACAGAAACCTCTAAGGTGGTAGATGTGCTATTGCTACTAGGGAGAAAACAACATTCATATGCTCAAGGGCATATGCTTTGTTTACATTACACACTTTGCTTAATGCAATTATCTGTTGTTCGCAACTTAATACTTCTAGGGTGTTCGGATTGATATCCCCGGGAGTGGATTATTAGTCATAGATGCAGTTGGATGGCGGTCTATGTATTTTGTTGTAATGCCCAGAGTAAATCTCATAGTGATCTTCTTGACATATCACGTTATCTCTATTCTATCAATTGCCCAACTGTAATTTGTTTACCCAGCAGGTGCTATTTTATCTATGGAGAGACACCACTAGTGAACTGTGGACCCCGGTCCTATTTACATCATATTGCAATCACCTGTTTACTTTTCTCGCACTGTTTACTTTACTCACATATTATTACTATTTTCCACTCGATACACTTATAACCTTTGTTTCAAGCAAACTAGTGAGATTGACAACCTCATCGTAAGTTGGGAGCAAAGTACTTGTTTGTGTGTGTGCAGGTTCCACGTTGCAGCTAGCAAGCAAAGCTTGGACGAGGCGCCATATATAAATTGTCCGCTGCTGTCGCAAACTAGCAAGCATCACCTTCAGTCGTCATTGTCTCTCCTCTCCAAGATCGACATACCTTGGTATCTTAACTAAGGGAAAACTAGCCGCTACACTCATCATACCTTCCTCTTAGGGCTCCCAACGGGCTGGTTATTCACCACGCACAAGGACTTACTGCTCCCACGTCAACTACGCGCCACCAGCTCTTTTCTGGCGCTATCACCGAGTAGCAGCTTCTATTCTGGCGCCGTTGCCGGGGAGGAAGAGAAGACTTCTGCGAGGGGAGTTCTTCGCACACACATTCTTTACTTTGTTATTTGTTTTGCTTTACTTTATTTATTTTACCTGCATTGCTTTTTATATCAAAAACCCAAAAAAATTAGAATCCTTGGTAGCTGTTTTTACTTGTTTACTTTCGTTTTGCTGAAATGGCCAGCCCTGAAAACACCAAGTTGTGTGACTTCACTAGCACAAACAATAGTGATTTTATCTGCACTCCTATTGCACCATCTATTCCTGCTGCAAACTTTTATGAGATTAAGCCTGCTTTGTTGAACCTTGTTATGAAAGAGCAATTTTCTGGTGCTAGTTCTGAAGATGCTGCAGCTCATCTCAACAATTTTGTTGAGCTATGTGAGATGCAGAAATATAAGGATGTTGATAGTGATATTATTAAGCTCAAGTTGTTTCCTTTTTCTTTAAGAGGAAAAGCTAAAGATTGGTTGCTGTCTTTGACTAAGAATAGTATTGATTCATGGGCTAAGTGTAAGGATGCTTTTATTGGTAGATACTATCCTCCTGCTAAGATTATATCATTGCGTAGCAATATTATGAAGTTTACTCAGTTTGATAATGAACAAGTTGCTCAAGCTTGGGAAAGAATGAAATCTATGATAAAGAATTGCCCCACTCATGGACTGACTACTTGGATGATTATCCAAACTTTTTATGCAGGACTACATTTTTCTTCAAGGAACCTACTTGATTCAGCTGCTAGAGGCACTTTTATGTCCCTTACCTTGGGTGCCGCGTCAAAGCTACTCGAAAACATGATGGTAAATTATTCTGAATGGCACACCGAGAGAGCTCCACAAGGTAAGAAGGTAAATTCTGTTGAGGAAACCTCTTCCTTGAATGATAAGATTGATACCATTATGGCTATGCTTGCTAATGATAGGACTCATGTTGATCCTAATAATGTTCCTTTGGCCTCTCTGGTTGCTCAATAATTTTAACAACAATGCTTATAGGAACAATTTTGCTAGTAACAATTATAGGCCGTATCCTTCTACCAATGGTAATGGTTATGGTAACTCTTATGGTAATTCCTACAACAACACTAGGGCCGCGCCCTCCGAGCTTGAGGTAATGCTCAAGGACTTCATCGGTAAGCAAACTGCTTTTAACAAGTCTGTTGAGGAAAAGTTAGGCAAAATTGATATTCTTGCTTCTAAAGTTGATAGCCTTGCTCATGATGTTGAAATTCTGAAATTAAAAGTATTTCCTAATAATGTGAAAGAGAGCAATATTGTTGCTGCCGCTAATGCTATCCAAGTTGGAATTGATGAAAATATTAGATTGTTAGCGGAATTGCATGCCAGGTGGGAAAGAGAAGATGAGATGGCTAGAGAGATGAAGGTATGTACTATTACTACCTCTAATGATGTTGCCCCTACTGATAGCAACCCTCTTACTTTGATTGGTGTAGAGAAAACTCCCACTCCTTGTGTTAAAAAGCCTAAAACTGCCAAAACTTTTTCTCAAAAGAGTGCTGAAATTTTTCAGAGTGTGGGAGATGATAGCTCTATTTCTTTTAATGATTTTGATGTTGATGGCTGCAATATATCTGAAGTTATTTTGTTCTTGCAAAAGCTTGCTTTGACTCCCAATGCTAGTTCTTTAAATATTGCTTTTACTAAGCATATTACCAATGCTCTCATAAAAATTAGGGATGAAAAGTTGAAGCAAAAAGCTTCTGTTCCCAAGAAGTTAGAAGATGGTTGGGAACCCATCATTGATATGCATGTTAATGGTTATGATTGCCATGCTTTATGTGATCTAGGTGCTAGTATTTCTATCATGCCTAGAGAGATTTATGACATGCTTGATTTACCACCGCTTGAAAAGTGTTATTTTGATGTTCCTATTGCTGATGTTGCTAAGAAGAAACCTTTGGGAAGGATTAATGATGTTCTTATTGTGGTTAACAATAACCTTGTTCCCGTTGATTTTCTTGTTATGGACGTTGAATGCCATGCTTCATGTCCTATTATTTTGGGAAGACCTTTTCTTCGAACTGTAGGTGCTATCATTGATATGAGGGAAGGCACTATCAAGTATCAATTCCCACTTAAGAAAGGTATGGAACACTCCCTAGGAAAAGAAAGAAATTGCTTTTTGACTCTATTCTTAGAGCAAATTATGATCTTGATGCTTCACCACTTGATATTACTTGATTCGCAATTTTCTGCGCCTAGCTCAAAGGCGTTAAAGAAAAGCACTCTTGGGAGATAACCCAATGTTTTCTTTTCAGTAATTTTTCTTTTATTTGAGTCTTGGAAGTCATTACTACTGTAATGACCGCTCCTTATCTTGTTTATTTCGTTTTTGTGCCAAGAGAAGCCTCTAATTTGAGTGAGGTAAAGATTTGGGGATGTTGCTGTCCTGAAACTGTTTTTGGTGCTGCACCGTAAAAATTCGTGAAAATTCTCTGTTTATCTTTTGGACCTGCGATTTCTTGTGCATATGCCCCAGGTTATATCCAAACTTTTCTTAGTTGAACACTTTTTGATTTGAGCAACATAAAATCCCTCAAAAATTCGACCTTTGTCAGCTGTTCAGTTTTGACAGATTTCTGCCAATATTTGTGTTTGCCACTTTATCGCTTTCTTTTGAGTTCTTTTGATCATGGAACTTTTTGGGGAGTTGCTACAGTAGTATTTGCTATATATGTGGTGGTTTTGAGTTGAAACCTGAAGCAAATAGAGGATTGATTATATGTTATGCTTACATTAATGTTGCTAATAGATTTGTGTTTAGTTTTGTATGAAGGAAGTTTTCAAGTGTAGGGATTGGAGAATAATGAGATGAGTTGAAGAATGGACAAAAGCTCAAGCTTGGGGATGCCCATGCATCACCCCAAGAAATATCCAAGAAGTACAAGCGTCAAAGCTTGGGGATGCCCCCGAGGCACCCCTTCTTCATCGGCAAAAATCAGGTCACCTTTCAAAACACTATATTTTTATTGCTTCATGCACTATGTGTTTTTCTTGGAGCGTCAGTTGTTTTAGTTTTCTTAGTTTGTTTAGTTTGTTTGTTTGCTGCAATAAATGGTTGGACCCCAACAAATTTTCTTTTGGAGAAGTTGCTTGTTTTCATTTGCAAAGAACGCTCTAGTTTTCACTCTTATTAAAAATCGAGTGTTCTTCTTTGTCTGCTACTGCTTTTGGTTTTCGTTTTCGCCTTGATTTGCGTTCAGACCTTGTCATATCTTTTCATCAAGGTGTATTTTTGCCTCTGATCTTCATTGGTTTTCATCAAAAGAGGTGTCTTTAAAAATTTCAAATGGTGTTGGAAAAGAGAAAAAGCTTTGTGCAAAATAGTGGTACAAGAAGGAGCTTGTGTAGACTGCGGCTTAGGCTTTTTCATGTCATGCTTGATGTATTTTTGATAGTATGCTTAGTGGTTTTGCTGTAGCATGACTTGTCTCAAATAACTGAGATTGCTTAATGATCCTTTGAAAAAAATCATGCATTGTTTTTATTGTATGGAAGCATTATTTTGGTTTTCTCCTTGATGCTTTATTTGGGTTGACTTGGCGCATGCTCACACATGTTAGACTCTTACAAAGTCGCCAATAGCCTTCATGATTATTTAGTTTTTGACTTTTGATGCCATCTTATGCTTCTTTTAATGTCGCTTTGTCGCTTTGCATGATTATGGCCATTATTGCTCTCTTAGTTGGTCGCTCCCAGTCTTTTGCTAGCCCTCACCTTGTACTGAGTATGAGCTCTACTCGTGCATCCAACTCCTAAAAGCCAAAGTTTTCCAAAGTGTCCACCATACATACCTACTAGCAATTTGCTATTCCAAGTAAATTTGACTTCCTTTTATTTTCTCTTCAAATTAAACTCTTACCAGTGTTATGCGAAATTCGGTCAGTAAAGCTCTCACGAACCGGAAGGCACACTTTACTTTTTCCTGTTCTTAAAAATTTGACATTGTGGTCTCTTATGTTGAGTTGTTATGCTTGCAAGTTGTAAGTTGGATTCTAGCCCATCCATGTTGTCATGGGGCAAGCTTTCAACATTGCACTTCTTATTTAAGTTGATATCGTGATCTTTTGTTTATGGATGCCCGCAGTGTGAAATGAATTGGGAATCTTGTGGGGATCATGGAGTTTGTATATGTGTTAGGGAAACGCCGGGCCACCAATCTAAGCCATGCATAATTCATGGTGGAAATTTGCAGCATACCCATGGTGAACATTCGACGACGCATCTCACAATAAAAAGCTAAACAATATAGCAAATAAAAGAGATGTCGAGGTGTTCATTGTCTGCTTGTCCTGTCATTTTGGTGTGGGCTTGTTCCATGTCATCGGGCACGGAGGTACCCCATTGGCGGTTCTCAATGATATGCATATACTTACAATGACAAGAGCCTTGCTTGGGACTCTAACTAAAGTAGCATGAGGTTTGGGTACTCGTATTCACGGGGCACGAGGTTTTCAACTTATGATTTGTCAAGCATATGCATCATAATTCTTCTCGCATTAACTTTAACCATTCAAGATGCTTATGATGGGGGCAATGAGAGCTCAAAGCCGGTAAGTACCATAATTTTTTAAGGTTATAAAACTTGCAATCACTGCTTCCCTCTGCGAAGGGTCTTTCTTCTACTTTTATGTTGAGTCACCACCTTCTTTCTTTATGCACCATTAAGAGAGCATAGTTGTCATTCTTAGTGTGATATGCATTGTCCCAAAGTTCATTGATTGATTCATATTGTTGGTTTCACTTGTTCTTAAATTATTTGTATCTAGTCGCCCTCTTAAACTTGAAGGTGTCCTATGCATTTATGTTTTGCTCTCTTTGAAGGACAAGCTGAAAACCTTTTGTATGTTTTTCCTTATGATTTGAACACACGTTTGACTTTCATTGTTTCATTATCATGATCTTTTATTTTTGTTCATTTGCATGTTTACAACATGGTTGCTAAGTTCTTATTGTCATGATTATATCTTCATGCCCATGTTTTAAGTTCTATTGATCCCAGCTCACCAATACTTACATATATGATCAAGATTGTGTAGGTGCATGTCACCTCAAAAATTATTCTTTTGTTATCACTTACCTACTCGAGGACGAGCAGGAGTTAAGCTTGGGGATGCTTGATACGTCTCAAACGTATCTATAATTTTTGATGCTCCATGCTTGTTTTACACCATTTGCCTATTGTTTCGTTACACTTAGTGGCATTTTTATGCATTTTCCGGAACTAACCTATTAACGAAGTGCCACAGTGCCAGTTTCCTGTTTTCTGCTATTTTTGTGTTTCAGAAGTGATACACAGGAAATATTCTCGGAATTGGAGGAAACAAGTTCCTGAAGTCTTATTTTACCCGGAAGCTTCCAGAGATCCGAAGAAGTGTTAGAGGGGGGCCACCAGGGCCCCACACATAGGGCTGGCGCGGCCAGGCCCCTGGCCGCGCCACCCATGTGTGAGGGAGCCTGGCTCCACTTCTGACGATGCCCCTTCGCCTATAAGTACCCCCCGACGAGAAAAACCTAAGGGCCCGATCAAATTTCCAGAACACATCGTGATACGCCGCCGCCGTCGACCCGAAGATCGGGAGGGTCCAGAAGCTCTTCCCGGCACCCTGCCGGAGAGGGGAATCGCCACCGGAGGTCTTCTTCATTGCCATGCTTGCCTCCGGAGTGATGAGTGAGTAGTCTACCTTGGACTATGGGTCCATAGCAGTAGCTAGATGGTTGTCCTGTCCACCATGTGCTTCATGTTTAGATCTCATGAGCTGCCGTACATGATTGAGATCACTGTTATGTAATTCTACATGTTTGGTTTGTTGGGATCCGATGAATATTGGTGTTTATGATTAAGTTGCTATACTGAATTATATCTTTTGTTATCTCTATGTTGTTTATGATCTTGCATGCTCTCCGTTGTTAGTAGCTATCTTGGCCGAGTAGTTGCTAGTGACTCCAAGAGGGGGTATTTATGCTCGACAGTGGGTTCATGTCTCTATTTCACCTGGGGGAGTGACAAAAACCTCTAAGGTGGTAGATGTGCTGTTGCTACTAGGGAGAAAACAACATTCATATGCTCAAGGGCATATGCTTTGTTTACATTACACACTTTGCTTAATGCAATTATCTGTTGTTCGCAACTTAATACTTCTAGGGTGTTCGGATTGATATCCCCGGGAGTGGATTATTAGTCATAGATGCAGTTGGATGGCGGTCTATGTATTTTGTTGTAATGCCCAGAGTAAATCTCATAGTGATCTTCTCGACATATCACATTATCTCTATTCTATTAATTGCCCAACTGTAATTTGTTTACCCAGCATGTGCTATTTTATCTATGGAGAGACACCACTAGTGAACTATGGACCCCGGTCCTATTTACATCATATTGCAATCACCTGTTTACTTTTCTCGCACTGTTTACTTTACTCGCATATTATTATTGTTTTCCACTCGATACACTTATAACCTTTGTTTCAAGCAAACCGGTGAGATTGACAACCTCATCGTAAGTTGAGAGCAAAGTACTTGATTGTGTGTGTGCAGGTTCCACGTTGCAGCTAGCAAGCAAAGCTTGGAGGAGGCGCCATATATAAATTGTCCGCTGCTGTCGCAAACTAGCAAGCATCACCTTCAGTCGTCATTGTCTTTCCTCTCTAAGATCGACATACCTTGGTATCTTAACTGAGGGAAAACTAGCCGCTACACTCATCATACCTTCCTCTTGGGGTTCCCAACGGGCTGGTTATTCACCACACACAAGGACTTACTGCTCCCACGTCAACTATGCGCCACCAGCTCTTTTCTGGCGCTATCACCGAGTAGCAGTGCTCGGCGAGAAGGTCACCTTGGGCCTCGTCTGGAGGTTTGGCACCTTCGACTGCGTCAGCGACAACTTGTCCCACTTCGAGAACGGCTTCGACAACAGTGGCTCCTTCCTCGATGTCGGCAGCCACCACTTCTATGCTGCCAAGCCCTTCCCGGAGGAGGTGACCGATGTCTTCGACTCCCTCTGTGATGGAGGCTCGAGCTGCGGCGAAAGCAACAGTCTTGGCGCCATGGTCGAGGTGATGGCCCTGGGAGAAGAGGAGGGCGGCGACTCTCTGCGCCCCGAGCGCCCGTCGCCCGGACGCCTTCTTCCATAGGAGCAAGATGTTCCACTCCCAGAGCAGGACGCCCCGGACGTCTCCGCAGTGGACCTGCGCGCTCCCCTCGACCGCGTCATCGACCCCGCCCGGGTCGCCGAGGCCCTGGAGCGGACGCGTCTCGTCCTCCTCAGCAAGGTGGCTGAGGACGAGGCCAACCGGCGCCGCGCGAGCACCACGCTCAGCGAGTTCTATGACGTGCATGGAGATGCACCGACCGAGCTCGCCCGTGACCTGTGGCGCAGCTTCGCCACCGATGTCCCCGGCCAGATCCAGCGGTCGCCGTCGGCAAGCCGAGGCCGTGGAGGGCATGGACTGGGCGGCCGTGCTCCAAGCGGCAACGCCCAAGGCCGCTGCGCCCAACAAGGTGGCGGAGCAAGCAGGCCACGCTTGATCCCGGAGTCAGCGCCAGGGTTGGAGTCCCAGGCTCGCCCATCGGCGCTGCACATCCACCTGTGGCTTGACCACGTCGAGACGTTCCCTAGAGGATCTGTTAGCCCAAAGAGAGCGGCTCCTGACCAAGGAGGCCCGGGGGCTGCCGGCAGCGGTCATGGGCGCAAAGAGGGCAAGTACACCCTTGATGCTGCACTTGATCAGCCGTGTAAGTTCCACACCTCCCCGGGCAGGGAAGCGACCCACTCCACGCGTCAGTGTCGTTTCATGAGAGAGCTGGAGCAGCGCGCTCAGCAGATCCCTGGTACGTCGCAAGCGCAAGCGGCTGGAGGTCAGGAGGATCAATAGCGCGATCCGGCTGGAGGCGAGCTAGATCAAGATGATGACTTCCCGACGGATGTGGAGCAGTATCACATCTTCACTACCCCCGGCAAGGACAAAAGGAACGACCTTTGGCATGAGGCAGAGGTGAACGCTGTGATGCCTGCAGAGCCCCAGTTCATGCATTGGTCCGAGGCGGCCATTACCTGGGGGCGTGAGGACCATCCGAGGCTAATGCCCAGCCCTGGAGAATACGCTCTGGTTCTGGACCCAGTTGTGTGCTCCGATACGTACATGTGCCGGTACTCCCGCGTGCTCATCGACGGCGGTAGTAGTATCAACCTTCTTTACCGAAGCTCTCTGGAGAAGTTGGGCATCCCGCTTGCTCAGCTGAAACCGAGCCAGCTCACCTTCCATGGCATCGTGCCTGGGCATTCTTGCACCCCTTTGGGCAAGGTGCAGCTGGAGGTTCTCTTCGGTAAGAAGGGGAATAGCCGCCGCGAGCCCATCTGGTTTGAGGTGGTGGACATCAGCAGTCCCTACCACGCGCTGCTTGGCCGTCCAGCCCTGGCCAAGTTCATGGCAGTGCCACATTACGCCTATCTGAAGATGAAGCTCCCAGGACCCAGAGGCGTGATCACTGTCACGGGAAGCTTCAAGAAGTCCCTGGCCTGCGCAAAGGAAAGCTCGCAACTGGCAGAGGCACTGGTCATCGCCGAAGAGAAGCGGCAGCTCCTACATCGCGTGGAGCTGGCCCAGCAAGATGTGCCGGTTCGCCAATCACCGGTGGAGCAGTTCAAGCCGGCCAATGACACCAAGAAGATCCTGCTGGACGAGAGTGATCCCTCCAAGTACGTCATCATCGGCACCGGCCTTTCTGCTAAATAGGAAAGCGAGCTCACCAGCTTCCTCCGTGAGAATCGGGACATCTTTGCATGGTCTCCAAAGGACATGCCGGGTGTGCCGAGGGAGCTGGCTGAGCACTCACTCAACGTCAGGCTGGATGCCAAGCCGGTCAAGCAACCATTGCAGCGCTTTGCAGAAGAGAAAAGGATAGCTATTGGCGAGGAGATTGCCCGGCTCCATGCAGCCGGCTTTATCATGGAGGTGTTCTACCCTGATTGGCTTGCGAACCCTGTCTTGGTTCTGAAGAAGAATAACACTTGGCGCATGTGTATCGATTACACCAGCCTCTACAAGGCCTGCCCCAAGGACCCATTTGCGCTACCACGCATTGACCAGGTAATCAATTCCACAGCCGGCTGTGACCTGCTATCCTTCCTGGATGCCTATTCAGGCTACCACCAGATCCCGCTCTTCCAGCCGAATCAGATCAAGACGTCCTTCATCACCCCATATGGAGCCTACTGCTATGTTACCATGCCGTTCGGCCTGAAGAATGCTAGAGCCACTTACCAGCGAACCATGCAGCGATGTCTGCAGGGACGGATTGGGAGGAACGTGCACGCTTATGTGGACGACGTGGTGGTGAAGACCAAGCAGAGCGGCACGCTCCTGGACGACCTCAAGGAGACCTTCGCCAACCTGCGGCGCTATCGCATGAAGCTCAACCCTGAGAAGTGCACCTTTGGCGTGCCGGCTGGACAACTTCTAGGTTATATCATTTCCCAGCGAGGGATCGAGGCTAACCCCTCGAAGATAAAAGCCATCGAGGCCCTAGAGAAGCCCACTGCAGAAGTTTGCTGGTTGCTTGGCCTCGCTGAGCCGGTTCGTCAGCCGGCTCGGGGAGAAGGCCATGCCGCTGTACCAGCTGATGAAGAAGACGGACCACTTCGTTTGGCCCCAGCGTGCTGATGACGCCTTCAATGACCTCAAGCGAGCCTTGTCTACCGCGCCCATCTTGGCAGCGCCGGCTCCGCGAGAGCCAATGCTGCTCTACATCGCGGCTACTCCGCGAGTCATCAGTGTTGTGATCGTGGTGGAGCGCACCGAGGAAGGCAAAGAGCTGCTGGTTCAGCGCCCGGTGTACTACCTGAGTGAGGTGCTCACTCTCTCCAAGCAGAACTACCCGCACTACCAGAAGGTCGCGTACGGCGTGTACATGGCGGCCAAGAAGCTGAAGCACTACTTCGAGGAGCATCCTATCACGGTGGTGAGCACCACTGCACTCTCGGAGATCATTGGGTGCAATGATGCGTCAGGCAGAGTGGCCAAATGGGCGATTGAGCTTGCAGCTCATACAATTCAGTACAAGCCCAGGATGACGATCAAGTCACAGATCATAGCGGATTTCTTCGCTGACTGGGGAGAGCACCAGTACCTGCCGCCGGCTCCAGACTCCACCCACTAGCGCATGCACTTCGATGGCTCTAAGCTGCTCGGGGGCTTGGGAGCCGGCGTCGTCCTCACCTCTCCCAAGGGAGACAAGCTGCAGTACGTGCTGCAGATGCACTTCCGTGCGTCGAACAATGTCGCTGAGTACGAAGCCCTGGTACATGGGCTCAAGATGGCCAAGCAGATCGGCATCAGGAGGATCCTCTGCTTCGGAGACTCCGACCTAGTGACGCACCAGGTCTCAGGGGATTGGGATGCCAGGGACGCCAACATGGCCTCCTACCGCTTCTACATGCAGCAGCTCAGCGGATTCTTCGAGGGCTGTGAGTTCCACCATGTCCCCAGAGCAAACAACAAGGAAGCAGACCGGCTGTCCAAGATCGGCTCCACCAAGCAGGATATCCCAGCTGGGGTGTCACTGGAGATCATCCACAAGCCGTCTATCAAACCTTCGCCGGAGTCCATATCCATCTACGTGCCTGGAGACCCAGCCCCGGCTCAGTTACCACCACCAGACCCGGGGGCTGCCGTCTCGGGGCTGAAGGAAGCAGCCGGCCAGCCCAGTGCGGCTGGCTCGATGAAGGACAAGGGGACTGCCAGCTCTACGCCCGCTCCCCCAGCCAGACAATCAGATGAAGCCGGCACGACGACGGACCCGGGGGCTGCTGATCCTCTGGTCGCCAGTGTCTTCCACATACGGGAGATACCTTCCTAGGCGGAGCCATTCTCCAACTACCTCGTCACTGGGGACTTGCCGCAGGACGAAGTGGAGGCTAGGCGAATTCAACATCGAGCAGGGGCGTACACCATCATCAATAGCGAGCTGTTCAAGCGCAGCGTGTCAGGCATCTTCCAGAAGTGCATCGAGCCGGAAGAAGGGACGGAGCTGCTAAGAGAAATACACCAAGGGGAGTACGGACATCACGCATCTTCCAGAGCCTTGGTGGCCAAAGCCTTCCGCCATGGTTTCTACTGGCCGACTGCCAAGCAGAATGTAGAGCAGCTGGTGAAACAGTACAACGGCTGCCAGCGCTTTTCCAAGCACAGAAACACTCCAGCGGCAGCCCTCAAGACCACCCCGCTCACCTGGCCGTTCACTGTCTGGGGCCTGGACATGGTAGGGCCATTCAAGACTGCACCCAGGGGCTTGACGCATCTATTGGTTGCTGTGGACAAGTTCACCAAGTGGATCGAAGCCATGCCAATCAAAAAACTCGATGGCTCATCCACAATCAAGTTCTTCAATGAGATCATCACAAGATATGGAGTTCCCCACATCATCATCACCGACAACGGGACAAACTTCATGAAGGGAGTCTTTGCTGATTACTATGGCCAGAAAGGCATCCGGCTAGACTTAGCGTCAGTGGCGCACCCTCAGACAAATGGGCAAGTGGAGAAGGCAAATGGGCTGATCCTGGCCGGCATCAAACCAAGACTGGTTGAGCCTCTCGAACGCTCAGCTGGATGTTGGGTCGAGGAGCTACCCTCAGTGCTCTGGAGCCTGCGCACCACTCCAAATCGTTCCGTTGGCTTCACACCCTTCTTCCTAGTCTATGGAGCGGAAGCAGTGCTGCCCACAGACATCGAGTTCGACGCGCCCAGAATCATCCAGTACATAGAGAAGCAAGTGAAAGAGGCTCACGAAGATGGCATCGACCTCCTCGAGGAGGCACGAGACCAGGCTTTGGCCAGATCAGTGCTTTACTAGCAGCAGCTGTGACGATACCACAGCCGGAAAATTTGCCCACTCGCGTTTCGCGAAGGAGATCTCGTACTCCGGCTAGTCCAAAGCACTAAGGGCATGCACAAGCTATCTCCTCCCTGGGAGGGACCGTTCATTGTCAGCCGAGTGCTGGGCAATAGGGCATATTACCTCATCGATGCACAAGAGCCCAGAAAGAACAAGGCAGATAACTCTGACAAGGAGACCGAGCGTCCTTGGAATGTCAGTCTCCTAAGACCTTTCTTCTGCTAAGGCAAAAGCTTGTACCCCAAAAAACGTGTCAATGAATAAAGGAAAGCGGAGTGGCTAGTTACGGCCGGCTCCGAGGAAAACACTTCATGTATGTTTTTGCTTCCTGCGTTATTCACTTGACCGGCAGCCGGCTCCAGGCACCGAGCCACAGCCGGCAGCCCCGAAAAACAATCGATCTCTCGCCAGCCGGATGAGTACTATGTATGAAGAAGGTCTCGAGCCCAACCTCCGCCTTCCGGCTCCGCGTAGCCGGACGGATAGGAGCCGGCAGGCCACATACGAAGGAAAGCCGCAGAGTAGAACCGAAAAATGATAGAAAAATCGCTCAACCAGATGTCAGGGGCAGTGTCTATCAACTAAGCGATGGCTAGCATGAGTGGGGGGCCCAATAGACTGAAGTACTACTTCTCACTCTGCGGCATGCTCCCACCCTAGGCCGGCATTCGGCTGTCGGCCCGAGGGAGACCAACCGGCACCAGGCTGCCAGTTGGGGGTAGAAGGGCCGAAGGGTGGGAAGACTAAGGAAAAAGTTGAGGGAACCGGACAAAGGCAAAGCAAGCGAATGATTGATAGTGACAGTCTCTCGACGCTTGGGCTGAGAAACCACGTCCAAGAGGTTTGAAGCTAGAGCTGCCTCGCTTGGCGTTGGCATTGTTCGCGAAAAGTTAGTTTCGAGCTAGTTGTTAGTCCAGCTACCCCAAAACTCGGGGGCTAGGGGGAAAGGGAATTGGCCCTCAGAAGTGGGCCGGCTCCAGTACCTCGTCGGCTGGCCGATCAGTTGGCGTTGCGACTTGATCAGCAAACGAGCGACGAAATCGAAATCTAACACCCGCAAAGCAATGGCTAGAGCCAGAAACTTGGGGATCTACCCCAACCGCAGCAAGGGACGTGCGAAGGCCTGGGAAGGGAGATATACTGGCTCCAGTCCCGCTCGAGCCGGCACAGGACTCAGCATCCACTTCGACCCCGCCGAGCCGGAGCTAGTCCGTCCTTCCCAGAGCCGGCCAGCAGAAGCACCGCTCATTTTGCGCTAAGGCTGGAAGACCTCGCTCGAGGCGTCTGCGCAAGCCAGCGACCATCGCGGTCCCTATCTATGGATTCGTGCATCAACAGTTCCATCCAAGGAAAGACCCTAACCGGAGAATCGTCTCGGTGCTACGGTACAAGCAGAAGATAGTTGCACAAATAACATTCACGCAGCAAATGAAGAAGAACAAGCAAAGACTTGCAGAAAATTAAAAGAGTCCTTACTCATATGGCAGGCGGTTACATATTATAGGCCACGCTAAGGTCCGAAATAACAAAAGGACTCCCCCTTCTAATCCCTAGACCCCTGTTGACGATGCTGCCGTCAAGGAGGGGGCTTCGAGGGCGCTCACCGATCACGGCCAGGGGGAGTAGGCGCGGGCGCAGCCGGAGCCGTCGACGACGCGGATGCAGAGGATGGGTGACCTGGCGCGGTGGGTCAAGATGAGAGACCATCCCCGCCCCAGGCCATAGTCTGTGAAGAACTGATACGTCTCCAACGTATCTATAATTTTTGATGCTCCATGCTTGTTTTTACACCATTTGCCTTGTGTTTCGTTACACTTCGTGGCACTTTTATGCATTTTCCGGAACTAACCTATTAACAAGTGCCACAGTGCCAGTTCCCTGTTTTCTGTTGTTTTTGTGTTTCAGAAGTGATACACAGGAAATATTCTCGGAATTGGACGAAACAAGTTCCTGAAGTCTTATTTTACCCGGAAGCTTCCAGAGATCCGTAGGAGAGTAGGAGAGGGGCCACCAGGCCCCCTCACACGTGGCTCGCGCGGCCAGGGGCCTGGCCGCACCGCCATAGGGTGAGGGGCCCTGGCCCCACTTCTGACATCACCTTTTCGCCTATAAGAAGCCTCAGGACAGAAAACCCTAGGGGAGTCGGCAATTTTCCAGAAAGAGTTCCGCAGTTCCGCCGCCGCCACCGACGAATTTCGGGGGACAGAAGTCTCTGTTCCGGCACCCTGCCGGGATAGGGAAGTGCCCCCGGAGCCATCTCCATCGATCTCCATCGCCGTCTCCGCCGTCTCCATCGACCTCACCGCCATCTCCATCAACCTTGCTGTCTCCTATGATGAGGAGGGAGTAGTTCATCCTCGGGGCTGAGGGCTCTACCGGTAGCTATGTGGTTCACCTCTCTCTCCCATGATGTGATCTTTATGTGATCGTGAGCTTTGTATCATGTTGAACAAGTAGATGTTATTATTCAGATATTATGTGTACTCTAGTGATGTTATTAAAGTAATCTATTCCTCCTGCCATGGTGTAACGGTGATAGTGCGTGCATCATGGTGGTACTTGGTCTAGGCTACGATTGTGATCTTTTATGGATTATGAGAATAATTATCACTATGATAGTATTGAAGTGATCTATTCCTCCTTTCATGGTGTAATGTTGATAGTGTGTGCACCGTGTTAGTACTTGGTCTAAGTTGCAATAATATTTATCTTGAATTGTGATTTGATTTGGATATCTCTATGAGTGGTGTTTGTCAAGTACTTGATGAACTTTAAGGGGTGCTTCTGTAGCCACTACGTAATGATTAGTGTTGTTCAATAGGAGCGTAATTTAGAGTACCATAGTGAAGAGAAGTTGTTTATTTGTTCAATTATGTTATATTTGTTGGGAGTGTGTCCACTAGTGAAAGTATGATCCCTAGGCCTTGTTTCCAAGCATTGCACACCGTTTACTTGCTGTTTTGTTACTTGCTTGCTTGCTGCCATTTTTATTCCAGATTGCATTTACTACTTATAATCATCTATACCACTTGTATTTCACTATCTCTTCGCCGAACTAGTGCACCTATACATCTGACAAGTGTATTGGGTGTGTTGGGGACACAAGAGACTTTCTGTATCGTAATTGTAGGGTTGTTTGAGAGGGATAGCTTTGACCTCTTCCTCCCTGAGTTCGATAAACCTTGGGTGATCCACTTAAGGGAAACTTGCTGCTGCTCTACAAACCTTTGCACTTGGAGGCCCAACACTGTCTACAAGAACAGACGCGTGCGTAGACATCAAGCTCTTTTCTGGCGCCATTGCCAGCCGGGGAGGTAAGGTAAAAGGTACTCGCATCCTCCTGTGTGAGTGCTCGAAGTTATTTCCTTTAGATTCTGCAATTACATCTTTTTGTTTCTTGTTTTTATTTTCACTAGTTAGGCTTAATGGAAAACAAAAAGTTCTTTAGTCTTTTTCCTGATTTTAGATTTGAAGAGAAAATTGAAAATCCTTTGGAGCTTATTTCGCATAGCAATGTTATTAGTACGAATGCTTTGAACACCGTTAATGCTAATGCTATAGAAAGTCTAAGCTTGGGGAAGCTGGTTTTGTTAAGTATGATATTTTCAGTCCCCCAGCTTTAGTGGAGAAAGTTTGCTCTGATGATATTTTATCTCCCATATGTGATGTTTCTAATGATGCTTGTGCTCCTCATCCTTTTAAAATACCTATGAAAATTGTTGATCATGTTAAGAATAACTGCTATTTAGGAGATGGAACTATCCATCCTGGTGATCATTTGCTTTTTATACATGAATTATGCGAGTTGTTCCAGTGTGCAGGTATTTCAATAAACCAAGTTAAGAAGAAGCTATTCTCTTTGTCACTGAAAGGCAGAGCTAAGGAATGGTATCGGCTGCTTGAAGATGGTCCATCTGTTGCATGGGAGGAAATTGTGTCTCTCTTTTATTCCAAGTTTTATCCTCCAAGTGAAATTCATAAAGATCGTAATCGGATATATAACTTTTAGCCTCATGAGGGAGAAAGCATTGCCCAAGCGTGGGGAAGATTGAAGTTACTAATGCACAAATGTCCTATTCATGATCTTCCCCGTAATATTGTTATTAATAATTTTTATGCAAGGCTTTCAGGATATTACAAGGACTATCTAGATGCATGCTTTGATGGGTCTTTCACAAGCAAGGATGTCGACACCAAGTGGGGTCTGCTTGAAACAATTCAAAACAATATTGAAGGTTGGGATAGCGACAAAGGTAAAGGATCAGGTATGAATTACGAGTTTGATTGCATTAAGTCTTTCGCTGAAACTGCTAATTTTCAAGAGCTTAGTGCTAAGTATGGTCTTGATCCTCAAATTATGGTTGATTGCTTTAAAGCCTTTGCTTCCCATATAAATGTTCCTAAAGGAAATGGGGACGTGTATCATGAACCTTTTAAGGATACTTGCATAGAAAGTGATATTGTTGTTGATGATTGCAATAAACATGCTCAAACTTCTAAAAGTACTATTTCTTATAAGCATGTTAATTTTTGTGGAATACATAGACCTTGTGAACAGAGTTACAATAAGGAAGATTATTGTATCACCCACGCAAATGAAGAAACTAGTATGTGGCTCAAGGATCTAGATGTGCTTGGTGAATGGGTTTGTGAGCTTTATCCTTTTCTTTGTGAATTTTGCGGTGAAAAGGGGCACTTTAATTTTCAATGCCCAATTAATCAAATGAGTACCACAGATTTGTATTGTGATGATAAGATTACTTTCAATCAGTATGATGAGCTTACTTTGTTTTTGAATTGTGAAGAGATATCTAGAAAGATTGCTTTGGTAGACATGAATGATGTTGATATTAATAGCACCCTTCTTGGTTGTCATCTCTATTGTGCTAAAGACTGCCTCGCAAATACTTACTTACAAGATCTTATAAAACATGATGTTTTGCCAAGCTATGACAGGACTAATAGATGTTTCGATATTATTAATAGAGAGGAGGAATCCTCCAAAGTTTCTTTTGTTATTTCTGTCAGCAAACCAGATTATGTGGAGAAGATGCCTTTCCCTCCTAAAGAATATGTGGAGAAGATGCACTTCAAGTCTCTCCCTCCTAAAGGAGAGAGTAAGAAGAGTAAGAAGAAGAAGAACAAGAAGAAGAAGAGGAGTAAAAGGCGAAAGGACACGGTATCTTCCCCTAAGCGTTATGATCCTGCTATTGATTATGATAATTCCGATTGGGATGATGTTCCTATGCCTGTTATCTATGTTAGTGATCATGATTGGGAAAAGCACTCTACTTTTGATATTGAAAATCTTTTTGGTACCAATTCTAAGGTTAATAATTGTTGTACCATTAGTGCTATCCATGTTCCTTCTTATGATGATATGTTTGAAGAGTATGCTATGCGAAATAGTTGTTCTCTAGTTTGTGATGATACTAAACCTCTAGTTTATGATGGTTATGATGATGAGTATAATATTTTCAGTTCACCTACTTTTGAGGAGAAAACTAGTTATGATTACAATATGCCTCCTATTTATGATGATTATGGTGATGAGAATAATTATTCTGTTGAATCTGCTCCTACTATGATTGTTCATGTGGGGAGTATTAATCCTTTTATGCATGCGGCTCATGATAGAGATGCTTTATGTGATAGTTATGTTGTTAATTCTATTCATGATACTACTGAAAGTTATTATGAGAGAGGGAAACATGGTTTGAAGGATCTCAACAATATTGAGTTTCCCCTCTCTATGTTGCAAATTTTGAAGTTGTACTTGTTTTGCCTTCCTATGCTTTTTGCTTTGCGCTTTTATGACTTGTCTCTTTACAAGACTATTTTTCATAGGAAGTGGTTTAGATTTAAATGTGTTCCATACTTGCTTTTTGATGCTCTCTATTGCTTTAAGTTCCTATATGGCGCATTTGCCTCAAGCTCTTATATGGCGCCCACATGAGCATCTTTGCAAATTACTGCGCCTAGCTCAAATGCGTTAAAGAAAAGCACTCTTGGGAGATAACCCATTGTTTTATTTTCAGTAGTTTTTCTTTTATTTGAGTCTTGGAAGTCATTACTACTGTAATGACCGCTCCTTATCCTTTTTATTTCATTGTTGTGCCAAGAGAAGCCTCTAATTTGAGTAATGTAAGATTTGGGGATGTTGCTGTCCTGAAACTGTTTTCGGTGCTGCACCGTAAAAATTCGTGAAAATTCTCTGTATATCGTTTGGACCTGCGATTTCCTGTGCATATGCCCCAGGTTATATCCAAACTTTCATTAGTTGAACACTTTTTGATTTGAGCAACATAAAACACCTCAAAAATTTGACCTTTGTCAACTGTTCTGTTTTGACAGATTTCTGCCAATATTTGTGTTTGCCGCTTTATCGCTTTCTTTTGAGTTCTTTTGATCATGGAACTTTTGGGGAAGTTGCGACAGTAGTATATACTTTATATGTGGTGGTTTTGGGTTGAAACCTGAAGCAAAAAGGGTTGATTCTATGTTATGCTTACACTAATGTTGCTAATAGAATTGTGTTTAGTTTTGTATGAAGGAAGTTTTCAAGTGTAGGGATTGGAGAATGATGAGATGAGTTGAAGAATAGACAAAAGCTCAAGCTTGGGGATGCCCATGCATAAACCCAAGAAATATCCAAGAAGTACAAGCGTCAAAGCTTGGGGATGCCCCCGAGGCACCCCTTCTTCATCGGCAAAAATCAGGTCACCTTTCAAAACACTATATTTTTATTGCTTCATGCATTATGCGTTTTTCTTGGAGCGTCAGTTGTTTTTGTTTTCATTATTAGTTTTGTTTTGTTTGCTGCAATAAATGGTTAGATCACATCATGTTTCTTTTGGAGGAGATGAACTCGCTTTTCATTTGCCAAGAACACTCTAGTTTTCACTCTTATCGTTCAATGAGTGTTCTTCTTTTTCTGCTACTGCTTTTTGTTTTCGTTTTCGCCTTGATTTGCGTTTGGATCTTGTCATATATTTTCATCAAGGTGTATTTTTTCCTCTAATCTTTATTGGTTTTCATCAAAAGAGGTGTTTATAAAAAAAATTGAATGGTGTTGGAAAAGAGAAAAAGTTTCATGCAAAAAAGTGGTACAAAAAGGAGCTTGTGCAGACTGCGGCCTAGGCTTTTGCATGTCGTGCTTGATGTCTTTTTGATAGTATGCTTAGTGGTTTTGCTGTAGCATGACTTGTCTCAAATAACTGAGATTGCTTAATGAGCCTTTGAAAAAATCATGCGTTGTTTTAATTATTTGGAAGCATTATTTTGGTTTTCTCCTTGATGCTTTATTTGGGTTGACTTGGCGCATGCTCACACATGTTTGACTCATACAAAGTCACCATTGCCTCTATGATCATTTAGTTTTTGACTTTTGATACCATCTTATGCTTCTTTTAATGCCGCTTTGTCGCTCTGCATGATTATGCCCATTATTGCTCTCTTAGTTGGTCGCTCCCAGTCTTTTGCTAGCCCTCGCCTTGTACTGAATATGAGCTCTACTCGTGCATCCAACTCCCAAAAACCAAGTTTGCCATTGTGTCCACTATAAACTCCTATGCATGGTATTTGTAAGCCATTCCAAAGTAAATTTTCATGTGCTACCTTTCAAAAAACCTTCAAAATACTTCTCATTTTGTGACACTGTTTTCAGCTCATGGGGACGTAGTGGTCGGATTTGCTATCTTCCATATTGTTTATTCCAAAAAGAAGAAAAAAAAGAGAAAAAAAAGAAAAAAAAGGCACTCCTCCATGGAATGTGAATGTTGGTGGGCACCCGATGGAATCGGTTAGCCATGGTTTGTGAAAGGAAAAAAGGTGGGGAGGAGTGCCAAAGCTTTATAAAAGAGCACAAAAGTGCCAATCTCTCTCTCAAAAACTTGCTTCATTTTTGTATGGAAGATAGTAAGAACCCCATTGCCAGTCGTTGACAAAGACAACCACGTCTCAAAACCAATTTTTATCTCTCTATTTTACAAATGAAAAGCTCAAGCACATGTTTAATCACTGCTTCCCTCTGCGAAGGGCCTTTCTTTTACTTTTATGTTGAGTCACCACCTTCTATCTTTATGCACCATTAAGAGAGCATAGTTGTCATTCTGAGTATAATGTGCATTGTCCCAAAGTTTTCATTGATTGATTCATGATCATGGTTTCACTTGTTCTTAAATTATTTGTATCTAGTCGCCCTCTTAAACTTGAAGGTGTCCTATGCATTTATGTTTTGCTCTCCATGAAGGACAAGCTGAAAACCATTTACTATGTTTTTCCATATGATTTGAACACACGTTTGACTTTCATTGCTTCATTTTCATGATCTTTTATTTGTGTTCATTTGCATGTTTACAACATGGTTGCTAAGTTTCTATTGTCAAGATTATATCTTTCATGCCCATGTTTTAAGTTCTTTTGATCCCAGCTCACAACGCTTATATATATGATCAAGATTGTGTAGGTGCATGTCACCTCAAAAATTATTTCTTTTGTTATCACTTACCTACTCGAGGATGAGCAGGAGTTAAGCTTGGGGATGCTGATACGTCTCCAACGTATCCATAATTTTTGATGCTCCATGCTTGTTTTTACACCATTTGCCTTGTGTTTCGTTACACTTCGTGGCACTTTTATGCATTTTCCGGAACTAACCTATTAACAAGTGCCACAGTGCCAGTTCCCTGTTTTCTGCTGTTTTTGTGTTTCAGAAGTGATACACAGGAAATATTCTCGGAATTGGACGAAACAAGTTCCTGAAGTCTTATTTTACCCGGAAGCTTCCAGAGATCCGTAGGAGAGTAGGAGAGGGGCCACCAGACCCCCTCACACGTGGCTCGCGCGGCCAGGGGCCTGGCCGCGCCGCCATAGGGTGAGGGGCCGTGGCCCCACTTCTGACATCGCCCCTTCGCCTATAAGAAGCCTCGGGACAGAAAACCCTAGGAGAGTCGGCAATTTTCCAGAAAGAGTTCCGCAGTTCCGCCGCCGCCACCGACGAATTTCGGGGGACAGAAGTCTCTGTTCTGGCACCCTGCCGGGACAAGGAAGTGCCCCCGGAGCCATCTCCATCGATCTCCATCGCCGTCTCCGCCGTCTCCATCGACCTCACCGCCATCTCCATCAACCTTGCTGTCTCCTATGATGAGGAGGGAGTAGTTCATCCCCGGGGCTGAGGGCTCTACCGGTAGCTATGTGGTTCACCTCTCTCTCCCATGATGTGATCTTTATGTGATCGTGAGCTTTGTATCATGTTGAACAAGTAGATGTTATTATTCAGATATTATGTGTACTCTAGTGATGTTATTAAAGTAATCTATTCCTCCTGCCATGGTGTAACGGTGACAGTGCGTGCATCATGGTGGTACTTGGTCTAGGCTATGATTGTGATCTTTTATGGATTATGAGAATAATTATCACTATGATAGTATTGAAGTGAACTATTCCTCCTTTCATGGTGTAATGTTGACAGTGTGTGCACCGTGTTAGTACTTGGTCTAAGTTGCAATAATATTTATCTTGAATTGTGATTTGATTTGGATATCTCTATGAGTGGTGTTTGTCAAGTACTTGATGAACTTTAAGGGGTGCTTCTGTAGCCACTACGTAATGATTAGTGTTGTTCAATAGGAGAGTAATTCAGAGTACCATAGTGAAGAGAAGTTGTTTATTTGTTCAATTATGTTATATTTGTTGGGAGTGTGTCCACTAGTGAAAGTATGATCCCTAGGCCTTGTTTCCAAGCATTGCACACCGTTTACTTGCTGTTTTGTTACTTGTTTGCTTGCTGCCATTTTTATTCTAGATTGCATTTACTACTTATAATCATCTATACCACTTGTATTTCACTATCTCTTCGCCGAACTAGTGCACCTATACATCTGACAAGTGTATTGGGTGTGTTGGGGACACAAGAGACTTTCTGTATCATAATTGCAGGGTTGTTTGAGAGGGATAGCTTTGACCTCTTCCTCCCTGAGTTCGATAAACCTTGGGTGATCCACTTAAGGGAAACTTGCTGCTACTCTACAAACCTTTGCACTTGGAGGCCCAACACTGTCTACAAGAACAGACGTGTGCGTAGACATCAAGAACCGCTCCCATCCCCTGGTGAGGTAGCTCTTCTCCTCGTCATCGTGGAGAACCTCGACGTCGTGCAGCGGCTGTCCGTCGCTACCATCCTCAATCATGAAGCTTGTTGGGGGGTTCTTCCCCATCGTGCCGATGAAGCTGGCAGGGAGCGGAAGGCGCTCCTTACTCCCGGCCAGTAGGGCCACCATGGCGGTGGCGAACCCGTGCTTCGGGACATAGGAGAGCCACTGCTTGGTTGGTGGGCGCGGCGGCGGCACTCGCACCTTTTTAGCGGCCGTGCGGGCGGAGCCGTCGACACTCAGGCCGGCGAGGCCCGGAGGGGCGGCCCTGAATGCCATCGCGGCACCGACAAGGGCGGCCGCCGCCTCCAGGGGCGTCCCGGTGAGACCGGTGAAGGAGGTCGCGACTGCGGGGACTACGGCGCCACCGGCGGCTGCAACAATGGTCCCACCGGGGGCCGCGACGATGGCGGTGGAGCGGCCGGCCCCGAAAGGCTCGGTGGCGGCCGCGGCCGCGAGCGCAGCCAGAGTCTTCTTATTGCGGCTGCCCAACGGGCGACCGCGCTTCCAGGGCACCAGCGGCATCGCTGCAAGGCCCCTGGCTCCATCTAGACTTCTGAGCGGGCGACCACGCTCGTTCCCGTCCGGCCCATCGTCGGCCCCGGCCCCGGCACCGCTGGTTGCCCCGAGCGACGACATCGAGATTGAAGCGGGAGTAGCGGAGGCGACGGTTTGGTGGGGCAAAGGAATGGAGGCGCTCGGGAGTGAAGAAAGCCCTCGAGAGCTCCGAGATTTAAGGGCTGGCAAGGCACGAAAAGCTGAGCCGGTTTAATGCGATTAAACCATACGTGTGGCGCTTCGATGGGACGCGTCGCTGATGCTAGCCCCGTCTCATTACGTGACGTCTACCAAAATCATTGCGGTGGCCGAAGGGTCAAAGTGACAAGATGGGCCATCAGCTACTGGCGCACTGCGCCGGCCGCCGCGTGGGAACAAGACCCGAAGCGGCACGAGTTCCAAGGAGGCAGCATGCCGGCTCGCGGCCGCCAGCCGGGTCGCATCTGGAACCGGCTCGTCCCGAGACGACCAGAGGAACTCTGCGAGACGTAATCTCGAGGACTAGAGTGACCAAGCCGGACCAGAAATCCTGGGACTTCGACAAGAGCAAGCAAGACTTCGGCGAGAAGAGGAACCCGCCGAAGCCCCATGATAGCCCATGAGACTTCGCCAGTTTCGGGGGCTAGTGTCGTGGGGATGACTTATGGGGCGCACCACGGGCCGAGCAATATGCCGGCTGGCGTCCCAGGAGTCCCCGCGGCTCCGGCACGAGAAGACCGGCACCGCCCAAAGGGCCGGCTGCGCTAGCAGCCGGTTGGCGACTCCACCGAGGAGAACCGGAGCCGGGCGATGAATACAAAGCTTCCCAACGGTTGTCTGGCCAAAAGTAGGTTGGCCCCGACAGGAGCGACAGAGGCCAAGGACGGGAGTGACGAGCGCCACGACCAAGTCCTGCCAATCAGCGACCAAGGACCCTTTCCCACGGTGGGATCCGAGGCAAAAGAGAAGGGATATGCCTTCCAGATGCCGGCCCGGGGGAAAGGCACTTTATAAAGTCGCTTTGTCAGAGCAGGGCCAGAAGATGACGCCAAGGACGCCGCCGCCGAGGAGCCGGCAGCCGGCCGAGTCGTTACCTAACCTGTAACCAGGCCCCCACCTATATAAGGGGGCCTGGACCCTTAGTCCGGGGGGATCCGATCTCTTTCTTCCTCCTCTGGCCCGAACAGCTCGAGGAGCACTGTAATCGTTACAATCGAATCAATACAAAGCAGGCAGGAAGTAGGGGTTTCACCTCCACCCGAGAGGGCCCTGAACCTGGGTAAACTGTGGTGTCTCAGTAGGCATAATCCCGAACCGGGCCCCTCCTCTCCACCGTCGAGCCCCTCCGATAAGCCTACCCATGGCTACTGTCTTTAAATTCCCACGACAATAATCATGTCGCTCAAAATTGTCCGTAACCGGGGACACGGATAAGTACTTAGTTTTTAACCCTCTGCAGAGGTGGTGCACTTTTCCCACAAGACTCATTCAACCTCTTTTGCCATGATGCTCATTTTGCTCAAATGGCCAAGTGAAGACTAAGACAAGACTTTTCAGAAGCAATCCCTCAGACCAACCCAGACGCGTTCCATCGTACAAATCACTACCACCCTCTGTCCGGCTGGCTAAGTTCTCGCAACTTAGTTAGTCAAGACAGAGCCCATATGACTCGTGGTTGCACTGGAAGCTTCACGACTTGAACGTCTCCAATCTCTTTGTTCCTGGGTGGCCGTCCACAAGTGAGATACACACGACCGCCATAGACATGGCTTCGGTGAACCACTCAACATAAATCCATCTTACCAATTTCCACCCAGGTGTTTCATTAACTTAGTTGTTTTCTTAGTTTTTGCAAAACATAGTTTTCAAACTTAATAAAAGAACATGTGGAATCCCAACCATGAATTCTATAGCACAACTAAGCAATCTACACTTACGGTGTTTCTTCTAACAGAGAAATCAGGGGTATCCTAAATAGGAGATAGCAAGCCTAACAATCTACACATGCATAATATTTAAAAGAAGAGAAACACTACATGCATAGTAAAACATCATTGGGAATTTGATGAACAAGAGTGACACTTGCCTTAGAAATTTCTGAAGATCATACTTCTCTTAATCAACACATGTGGCTCTCCGTACAACTATAAGATAGAAAGTAACACAACATAAACACACCAATCAAGCAATATAATCAAACAAGACAACAAGAGTGTTTATTTGTTTTAGCTTAGTCTTCAAAGTCTTAGTGATAATTGGACAAAAGATTGGGCATGAAGTTGACTTGATATGGATGGAGAGAATGGCTAAGTCAAAGACTTCAAAAGATTGGTGGAGGTTTTCTAGATTGTTAAGAAGTGTTAAACACTTAGCAAAATAGCTTAAGGAGATTCTTAGGCTTGGTTTGAGAAGTTGGATAAATAATTTCTAAGTCATGAGGTCTAACACTTTCATCTTCTTGACTTGGGCTCTCTTCTCTTGATCTTCTCCTTTTGACTTCAACTCCTTGTCTTCTCTTCAACTTTTGTTTTGCCTTCAACTCTTTGTCTTCTCTTCAACTTCTTCTTCATGGTCTTGATATGGGGAAACTTCTATGTCATAGTGTTGGAGGGGGTAGTCAAAATACTTAGAAATTTTTTGGTAAGAGGGAATTTATAGTTTTGCACTTGGGCAAGAATAGAGAGTAGATTTTTACTAAGTCATGAGTGGGATGGTTATTTAGGACTTAGGATATTTCACACTATTTGTAAAGTCAAAAGGCACAAGATGCACAATAAGAATTTGATATTTTTGCAAGGTGCTTAGAAACACAACTTTTGCTTGCAAAAGGATGAACTAGTGGAGTTGACATTTGGATAAGTGTGAAAAGTGTGTGAGAGGTATTCTGATGAGTTTTTAGTGTCAAGGTAAGCAATTTTACAAAAGGAATTATGCCTAAAATATTTCTAGAATTAAATCTAGAGGAAAAATACTCAAATCCTTATTTGAATTTGAATACTTGATAAAATTGGTCCAAATAATTTCTGCAGTAGTTCTACTGGACAGAGGACAATAATATGATCCTATTGCAAAAAGAATCAACTGAAAAGGATTTGTAGATTTTGAACTATATCAAAAACACTCAAACTCTCATATTTAAATTTGAATGTTTTCGAATAGTTGGAAAGACAAATTTTGTTACGGAATAGTGTTCTACACATTTTTAGGAATCCAGGGACATATTATTTGCAATTTTTGAATCTACAGAACAAAAGATATGAATTTTACAAGTTTGCAGATTTTAAAAGGAGTTTAAATCTAATTTGAATCAGTACAGATGCGGGCTCGACACGTGACGCAACCTCGTTGGAGGGTACCGGTTCGGCCGGATCACGCACATGTGCCATTGGATCTAAAGTAGATCTGATGGACCAGATCACACCGTACCCTTTCGGTTAAGTGGATCTATCAGATCCACTGGATCTCGATCGGATGGGCCGGATTAAAGGAGAGAGAAAGGTTACCTAGGTTAGGGTTCCGGCGAGCAATTCTCCGGCGAGGCGGCTCGGTGGTGGACGGCGGTGGACTTCCGATGCTCCTCGGGCAATGACAAGGACGCGACGATACTTAGCACGACGCGGTGGTTTCAGAAACGTGGTCGGTGAGCTCGACTTCGTCCTAGAGCATGGCAGAGGCGTGGCCGGAGCGGTGCAGGATGATGGTGTGCTTCGGGGCTGGACGTTGGTGTCGATCTGTAGTGAATCAGACCGAGCCATGTAGTCAGTGCAATGCACCGAAGAAATGTGGAGAAAATAGGAGGAGAGAGAGGGGCTGGCGCTCACTGGCGGTGACGAATTTCGTCGGTCATGCCCGCAGACATGCGGAGATCCGTCGAGGAATTTCACAGGCCTCGCTGTGTCTCGAGCGACAAAGCAAAAGGGAGAGAAGACAGGGGCTCCTGGGGGTTTTATAGGGGGTCTTACTTGCGGAGGGGGCTAGGGTTTGGGGCCGGATTGGATCGAACGGCTGGGCAGCGTCGTGCAGGGACGGGGGTCTCTCCCGAGCTTGATGAAGCTTCTGACGGGTGGGGCCCACCCATCAGTGGAGGGGAGGATGCTCGCGGCGTACCGCTTCGGCGCTGAAGGTAAATGGGCCGTGGGCTCTATCGGAGGCCGAGCCGAATCGGTCCCCCGCGGCCCTTTTTGTTTTTCCTATTTTTTTGATTTTCTTTTCTGTTTTCTGATTTAATTCAAAGTCTTTTTGCAAATTTCATTCAAACCAATTCAAACAAAGTTATAAATTATTCAAACATTTACTGCAACATTTTAAACCAGTAAGAAATATGCTGTCAAAACAAAATATGATTTTGGGTAAATCTTTATGTTTAAGCAAAGTAGCTTTGCTTACATAACATAAAATATGGATGAGGTTTTGAAATCAACCCTTTTGAAAATAGAAGAATAATATTTCGTTAAATAGTAATTGAGAATTACTCTAAATCTTAATTCTGAAATACAATGTTTATAAACATATTTGAAATTCATTCCTTGCAAGCAACTTGCATAAGTTTGAATAAAAGATATAGGAAAATAATATTTTGATATTTGGTTTTCTCAAAGAATTTCTTCAAGTAATAATAATAGAAAGTTTGAAATGGTTTTCCTAATAAAGCTTTTTTTTAAGTTTTAATTCCTTGTGAAATTTCAATCAATTCAAACATACATGGTTTCTATTTCTATTTATTTTCACATTCCAAATTTTGGGATGTGACAGACTACCACCCTTAAAAGAAATCTTATCCCGAGATTTGGAGAGGCTAGAAAGAAAATAGGTTTGGGATACTAGGTGGGCTACCACCCTTAAAAGAGACTTTTGTGGGCACTCTAGGTCTTTGGGTTCAGACAGGGCACGCCTTGGTTTTGACTTGGCACTGGTTCATCTTTTGTACCATATGTACCTTCTATCTTCATTTCCAATAGGTGGGTGTCTATTCACATATTATAGCATCCACTCTTCCTCAAGATGGCTTGAGCATAGCTTCCTCTGTTGTAGTGCTTCAATGACATTTGTTGAACTACTTTGGACACTGAAGAGTCACTCTTTGGGTCAGTCAAAAGACTAAGTCAGGATGTTCTCATAGCTTCATTTCATACCCTTATTTGATCTTCATAGACTTCCCATCTTAGGATTGAATTTTATTAGTACACCATTGTTGGATATATCTGAACTCTGAGGGTCATCTTCCATTGCAAGTCATCTTCAATGGTAACTTGTGGTTCATCCTCACCGTATTCCTACGCTTGGCAACACTTTCCTATTGTAAGGGTATAATATCCTATCCTCATAAGGTTTAGGCTTTAACAACATCGTCTCTCTTGTAGGTATGTCACTTAAGATTTACCATTCCTCGTAACAAGAGCGAACAATATGAGTGATCATCATGGGGGCCAATCCATGTCGCACCCAATCATTACCTTGTATTTGGTTTGGTGCATCTCGCATTCTAACTCTTGGTCATCCTCACTAGTTTTGACAAAAGATCCTATGGATATTGAATCTATGTTTCAATTCTTGTTAAGAATTTTTAGAAAACAAATCTATCAATCCTTAGCTAGTGGTTTGTGTAAACTCTCATAGTAAAAATCTCTTAGCTTGCAGGTCCTTGAGTTTGCCATCTCTTGTTCTATGCTTCTTCTGAGAATCTTAGCTGGAGCTGATAATGTTGTTGTCTTCATGGAGGCTTGTCAAGAAAACACTTGTTTGGGTTTGAATAAAGACGAGAATAGATAGAAAGAGTCTAAAGAAGAACCCTACCCATACTCAAAAGTTCGAAGGAAAAATTACCCTACAATCAAGATCTAACAAGCATTCATCACATCAAGCAACCTGGTTCAACCACAAATAAACTAGTATGGTCATTGATGCGGCACGGTGTTGATTATGAAAAGCACCGTCCAGTTGGGAACCCCAAGAGGAAGGTATGATGAATATAGCAGCAAGGTTTTCCCTCAGTAAGAAACCAAGGTATGTCGATCAGGAGAGGAGGAAGCCAAACGACTGAAGGTGATGCTTGATAGCCTAGTGACACTCCAACAAGGGCGCCATTTATGATCAAACGAGTTAGCGCATCTTTAGCTAGTTGCAACGTGGAACCTGCACACAACACAACCAAATACTTTGCTCCCAACTTACGATGAGGTTGTCAATCTCACCGGTTTGCTGTAAACAAAGGAATGAGCGTATTGAGTGGAAAATAGTAATAGTATGCGAGTAAAGTAAATAGGTGATAGCAATATAAAGGAAATAGGAACGGGGTCCACAGTTCACTAGTGGTGTCTCTCCATAAGATAAAATAACACATGCTGGGAAAACAAATTACAGTTGGGCAATTGATAGAATAAAGACAACGTGATATGTCAAGAGGATCACTATGAGATTTACTCTGGGCATTACAACAAGATACATAGACCGCCATCCAACTGCATCTATGACTAATAATCCACTTGTGCCGAATCAATCCGAGAACTCCACAAGTATTAAGTTGCGAACAATAGATAACTGCATTAAGCAAAGTGTGTAATGTAAACAAAGCATATGCCCTCGAGCATATGAATATTGTTTTCCCCCTAGTAGCAACAGCACATCTACAACCTTAGAGGTTTCTGTCACTCCCCCAGATTAAATAGAGGCATGAACCCACTATCGAGCATAAATACCCCCTCTTGGAGTCACTAGCAACTACTCGGCCAAGATATCTACTAACAACGAAGAGCATGCAAGATCATAAACAACATAGAGATAACTTAAGATAAAATTCAGTACATCAACTCAATCATAACACCAATATTCATCGGATCCCAACAAACACAACATGTAGAATTACATAACGGTGATCTTGATCATGTAAGGCAGCTCATGAGATCTAAACATGAAGCACATGGTGGAGAAGACAACCATCTAGCTACTGCTATGGACCCATAGTCCAAGGTAGACTACTCACTCATCGCGCCGGAGGCAAGCATGGCGATGAAGAAGACCTCCGGTGGCGATTCCCCTCTCCGGCAGGGTGCCCGGAAGAGCTTCTGGACCCTCCCGATCTCAGGTCGACGACGGCGGTGGATCGCGATGTGTTTCTGGAAAAGTGATTGGGTGTTTAGGTTTTTCCCATCGGGGGGTCTTTATAGGCGAAGGGGCGGCGTCAGAGGTGGACCAGGGTGGCCTCACCACTAGGGGGCGCGGGCCAGCCCTAGGCCGCGCCGCCCTGTGGTGTGGGCGCCCTGTGGCCCCTCTCCGTCTCCTCTTCGGTCTTCTGGAAGCTCCTTTAAATATCTGGACTTCTGGCTTTTGTTTCATCCAATTTCGAGAATCTTTCCTGTGTAACATTTCTGAAACACAAAAATAGTAGAAAACAGGGAACTGGCACTGTGGCATCTCGTTAATAGGTTAGTTCCGGAAAATGCATAAAAATGTCACGAAGTGTAACGAAACACTAAGAAAATGGTGTAAAAAACAAGCATGGAGCATCAAAAATTATGGATACGTTGGAGACATATCAGCATCCCCAAGCTTAACTCCTGCTCGTCCTCGAGTAGGTAAGTGATAACAAAAGAAATAATTTTTGAGGTGACATGCACCTACACAATCTTGATCATATATGTAAGCGTTGTGCGCTGGGATCAAAAGAACTTAAAACATGGGCATGAAAGATATAATCTTGATAGAAGAAACTTAGCAACCATGTTATAACATGAAAAAGAACACAAACAAAAGATCATGAAAATGAAACAATGAAAGTCAAACGTGTGTTCAAATCATATGAAAAAACATAGCAAATGGTTTTCAGCTTGTCCTTAATGAGAGAGCAAAACATAAATGCATAGGACACCTTCAAGTTTAAGAGGGCGACTAGATACAAGTAATTTGAGAACAAGTGAAACCAACAATATGAATCAATCAATGAAAAGTTTGGGACAATGCACATTATACTCAGAATGACAACTATGCTCTCTTAGACGGTGCATAAAGATAGAAGGTGGAGACTCAACATAAAAGTAAAAGAAAGGCCCTTCGCGGAGGGAAGCAGTGATTAAACATGTGCTAGAGCTTTTCATTTGTAAAACAAAGATAAAACTTGGGTTTTCGGAGGTGGTTGCTTTTGTCAACGACTAGCAATGTGGTCTTACTATCTTCCATAATAAACAAGTGAGAGCGGTTCCAAGTTCTTTGAAAAAATTGGCACATTGGTGCTCTTTTATAAAGCTTTGGCACTCCTCCCCATGTTTTTTCCTTTCTCAAACCATGGCTAACCGATTCCATCAGGTGCCCACCAACATTCACATACCATGGAGGAGTGCCTTTTTTCAATCTTTTTTAGAATTTAGATTGCAATGGTCTGACCAGCTCTCATGGAAAATTAATGACGAGCAGATGAAGCTGCCTAGTCGAGGGGTACTTAATTTAATATGGAAGATAGCAATTCTGACCACCACGTCCCCATGAGCTAAAAACAGTGGCACAATATAAGAAGTAGTTGAAAGTTTTTGAAAGGTAGCACATGAAAATTTACTTGGAATGGCTTACAAATACCATGCATAGGAGTTTATAGTGGACACAATGGCAAACTTGGTTTTTAGGAGTTGGATGCACGAGTAGAGCTCATACTCAGTACAAAATGAGGGCTAGCAAAAGACTGGGAGCGACCAACTAAGAGAGCAATAATGGCCATAATCTTGCAGAGCGATAGAGCGACATTAAAAGAAGCATACGATGGCATCAAAAGTCAAAAACTAAATGATCATAAAGGCAATGGCGACTTTGTATGAGTCTAACATGTGTGAGCATGCGCCAAGTCAACCCAAATAAAGCATCAAGGAGAAAACCAAAATAATGCTTCCAAATAATTAAAACAACGCATGATTTTTTCAAAGGCTCATTAAGCAATCTCAGTTATTTGAGACAAGTCATGCTACAGCAAAACCACTAAGCATACTATCAAAAAGACATCAAGCAGGACATGCAAAAGCCAAGGCCGCAGTCTACACAAGCTCCTTCTTGTACCACTTTTTTGCATAAAGCTTTTTCTCTTTTCCAACACCATTTGAACTTTTTATAAACAACTCTTTTGATGAAAACCAATATGGACCCGAGGCAAAAATACACCTTGATGAAAAGATATAACAAGATCTAAACACAAATCAAGGCAAAAATCGAAAGCTAAACGCAGTTCTAGAAAAAGAGAACACTCGTAGAAACGAATAGAGTGAAAAACGGAGTGTTCTTGGCAAATGAAAAGCAAGACAACTTCTCCAAAAGAAATTTGTTGGGGTCCAACCATTTATTGCATCAAACAAAACTAAACTAAACTGAAAACTAAAACAACTGACGCTCCAAGAAAAATTCATAATGCATGAAGCAATAAAAATATAGTGTTTTGAAAGGTGACCTGATTTTTGCCGATGAAGAAGGGGTGCCTCGGGGGCATCCCCAAGCTTTGACGCTTGTACTTCTTGGATATTTCTTGGGGTGAAATGGGCATCCCCAAGCTTGAGCTTTTGTCCATTCTTCAACTCATCTCATCATTCTCCAATCCCTACACTTGAAAACTTCCTTCATACAAAACTAAACACAAATCTATTAGCAACATTAGTTTAAGCATAACATTGAATCAACCCCTTTTTGCTTCAGGTTTCAACTCAAAAACACCACATATAAAGTATATACTACTGTAGCAACTTCCCCAAAAGTTCCGTGATCAAAAGAACTCAAAAAGAAAGCGATAAAGTGGCAAACACAAATATTGGCAGAAATCTGTCAAAACAGAACAGCTGAAAAAGGTCGAATTTTTAGAGGGTTTTATGTTGCTCAAATCAAAAAGTGTTCAACTAATGAAAGTTTGGATATAACCTGGGGCATATGCACAAGAAATCACAGGTCCAAAAGATATACAGAGATTTGTCCCGAATTTTGACGGTGCAGCACCGAAAACTGTTTCAGGACAACAACATCCCCAAATCTTACCTCGCTCAAATTAGAGGCTTCTCTTGGCACAAAAACGAAATAAAAATGATAAGGAGAGGTTATTACAGTAGTAATAACTTCCAAAACTCAAATAAAATAAAAAGAACTGAATGTAAAAACATTGGGTTATCTCCCTAGAGTGCTTCTCTTTAACGCCTTTGAGCTAGGCGCAGAAAGGTGCGAATCAAGTATTAAAAAAAGCATTAAGATCAACTACAGAAGTTTTGTCAATAAGGCATTGTATTTCATCCACATAAGTTTTTGAAGACCCTTTGTGATCACGCATTGGTTCACTTAAATCACTAAAAATATTTTTGGGACAGATCCAATCAAAATTATTTTCAAAAGCTTCATACAATCCCAAAAGCTTGCTAGGTATAGGTATTTTGATTCCTTCATTGTTTGTACTAATAACCTTTATAGGTGAGCCGAGTTTATTAAAGCGCTTATGAACTTTCCTAGCTTCAATGGCAACATCTCTAAATTCTATACGCAAAGTTTCCAAGATGAAATCTTTCTTTTCAGGATCTTCAATTTCATGAAGCTTAAGGAACATGTGTTGCATAAAAGGATTAAGGCTAGCAAACCTAGCTTCCAACATGTGAATTAAATAAGCAGAAGCAACTTCAATACTAGGAGCAAGCTCAGCCAAAGACTTTTCCTCAACATCTTTATGCATACTAATATGATTAAAGAATTCCTCAATGTTACTTTTCCCAATAATTGAACCACTACCTACTAAAAGGTCCTCCAAAACATACTTAGGGAATAACATAATGAACTAAAAGTAAAGAAATAACAACTATCAAGGATACTAATTTTTGTGTGTTTTTGATAAAATGATGCAAGTACAAATAAAGTAAAGTAAAACTTAAAACAAAGTAAAGGATGCGCGTGCAAAACTCCCCTTGCAGAAGTCTTCTTTTTCCTCCCCGGCAACGGCGCCAGAAAAGAGCTTGATGCGGCGCGGTGTTGATTATGAAAAGCACCGTCCAGTTGGGAATCCCAAGAGGAAGGTATGATGAATATAGCAGCAAGGTTTTCCCTCAGTAAGAAACCAAGGTATGTCGATCGGGAGAGGAGGAAGCCAAACGACTGAAGGTGATACTTGATAGCCTAGTGACACTCCAACAAGGGCGCCGTTTACGACCAAACGAGTTAGCGCGTCTTCAGCTAGTAGCAACGTGGAACCTGCACACAACACAACTTCATAATCATGTCGCTCAAAATTTTCCGTAACCGGGGACATGGCTAAGTACTTAGTTTTGAACCCTCTGCAGAGGTGGTGCACTTTTCCCACAAGACTCAGTCAACCTCTTTTGCCATGATGCTCCTTTTGCTCAAATGGCCAAGTGAAGACTAACACGAGACTTTTCAGAAGCAATCCCTTAGACCAACCCGGACGCGTTCCATCCTAGAAATCACTACCACCCTCTGTCCGTCTGGCTGAGTTCTTGCAACTTAGTTAGTCAAGCTAGAGCCCATATGACTCATGGTTGCACTGGAAGCTTCACGACTTGAACATCTCCAATCTCTTTGTTCCTGGGTGGCCGTCCACAAGTGAGATACACACGACCGCCATAGACATGGCTCTGGTGAACCACTCAACATAAATCCATCTTACCAATTTCCACCCAGGTGTTTCATTAACTTAGTTGTTTTCTTAGTTTTTGCAAAACATAGTTTTCAAACTTAATAAAAGAACATGTGGAATCCCAACCACGAATTCTATAGCACAACTAAGCAATCTACACTTACGGTGTTTCTTCTAACAGGGTAATCAGGGGTATCCTAAATAGGAGATAGCAAGCCTAACAATCTACACATGCATAATATTTTAAAAAAGGAAAAAGTCTATTTCAAACCCTGAACTCATAGAGGTTCGACGAGGTAAACCCTCAAGTCGAAATCCCTGTCGTTTGCACCCTGAACTATGTAATCCCGGTCTAAATGAAACCCTGGTCTTATTTTTTAGACAGAAGGAGTAAATTCTAAATTGCTACTCTCACTAACAACATTGGCCCACCTGTCATATCTTTCTCCTATCTTTATCCCCCCTCTCTCTTTGATTCATGTTTACACATTTGCCTCCATCTGACCACATCGAAGACTACCGTGCCGCCCGGAGCTCTAGCAGCCGCAGCAGTTTCTCACAGAACTGCTCCAGCAGCGAGCGGTCCCTCTTGCTGTTCATGGAGTCACCGCCCCGCAAGCCAGAGGATTAAACAACACGACACAGAGAAGAGCAAGCGCCCGCTGTCCCAAGACATCATGCGGCTGTTCCAGGCGAAGATCTCCGAACGGCTTTGCACGGCCGTGGGTCTGCATGGCGGCCAAAGGCAAGAACACATCCTCGCCTCCGCATCTACCAGTTCGCACAGGCTCCAAATCTACTAATCTAGTACAAATGAATCGAGTATCCAATTGTCATGGAGCAATTGGTTAGAGCGTTGCGACAAACCTAGATCTAGTACCAGTAGCACCCCATCGGCAAGTATATGCAACAATTTAACAAGTAATGTTATTTGCATGTGTAGCAACTCATACAACCCTCATACAGAGACAAGAGATCTGTCCAGTACTGGTGTATATGCGCCCATTAATCAAGTTTTGTTATCTAGTTTAAAAACAGTGAGAGAAGATATTGGGGAGACATGTAATTTAGTATGCTGAGCCATCGGAGCAAACTTCAGATTGTAATCTGGCCGAGCTGTTGGGCCGCGCTGTGCAGCACTTCGCATGTGTCGTCGATACCTATCCCGCACCGTTGCGCTACCCAGCTCCTCCCCTGTGTCGTCGTGCTTCTCAATGTCTTTGCCGCGGGCTGCTCGATCGGCTGGATTTGTGAGTAGATAAAAAAGATGGATATGACACCTGGGCCCAGCTGTCAGTGAGGTAGCCTATAATCCCAGTCGGGATCACTGCGTTCCCGGTGTGCCAAACAGGTCCAGGGTTCAATTTAGACTGGGATTACATAGTTCAGGGTGCAAACGACAGGGATTTCAACTTAAGGGTTTAACTCGCCGAACCTCTATGAATTTAGGGTTTGAAATAGACTTTTTTCTTAAAAGAAGAGAAACACTACATACATAGTAAAACATCATTGGGAATTTTATGAACAAGAGTGACACTTGCCTTAGAAATTTCTGAAGATCGTACTTCTCTTAATCAACACACGTGGCTCTCCGTATAACTATAAGATAGAAAGTAACACAACATAAACACACCAATCAAGCAATATAATCAAACAAGACAACAAGAGTGTTTATTTGTTTTAGCTTAGTCTTCAAAGTCTTAGTGATAATTGGACAAAAGATTGGGCATGAAGTTGACTTGATATAGATGGAGAGAATGGCTAAGTCAAAGACTTCAAAAGATTGGTGGAGGTTTTCTAGATTGTTAAGAAGTCTTAAACACTTAGCAAAATAGCTTAAGGAGATTCTTAGGCTTGGTTTGAGAAGTTGGATAAATAATTTCTAAGTCATGAGGTCTAACACTTTCATCTTCTTGACTTGGGCTCTCTTCTCTTGATCTTCTCCTTTTGACTTCAACTCCTTGTCTTCTCTGCAACTTCTTGTTCTGCCTTCAACTCTTTGTCTTCTCTTCAACTTCTTCTTCATGGTCTTGATATGGAGAAACTTCTATGTCATAGTGTTGGAGGTGGTAGTCAAAATACTTAGAATAATTTTGGGTAAGAGGGAATTGATTGTTTTGCACTTGGGCAAGAATAGAGATTAGATTTTTACTAAGTCATGAGTGGGATGGTTATTTAGGACTTAGGGTATTTCACACTATTTGTAAAGTCAAAAGGCACAAGATGCACAATAAGAATTTGATATTTTTGCAAGGTCCTTAGAAATAGAACTTTTGCTTGCAAAAGGATGAACTAGTGGAGTTGACATTTGGATAAGTGTGAAAAGTATGTGAGAGGTATTCTATTGAGTTTTTAGTGTCAAGGTAAGCAATTTTGCAAAAGGAATTATGCCTAAAATATTTCTAGAATTAAATCTAGAGGAAAAATACTCAAATCCTCATTTGAATTTGAATACTTGATAAAATTGGTCCAAATAATTTCTGAAGTAGTTCTACTGGACAGAGGACAACAATATGATCCTATTGCAAAAAGAATCAACTAAAAAGGATTTGTAGATTTTGAACTATATCAAAAACACTCAAACTCTCATATTTAATTTTGAATGTTTTTGAATAGTTGGAAAGACAAATTTTATTATGGAATAGTGTTTTGCGCATTTTTAGGAATCCAGGGACATATTATTTGCAATTTTTGGATCTACAGAACAAAAGATATGAATTTTATAAGTTTGCAGATTTTAAAAGGAGTTTAAATCTAATTTGAATCAGAACAGATGCGGGCTCGACAGGTGGCGCAACCTCGTTGGAGGGTACCGGTTCGGCCGGATCACGCACGTGTACCATTGGATCTAAAGTAGATCTGATGGAACAGATCACATGGACCCTTCCGGTTAAGTGGATCTATCAGATCCACTGGATCTCGATCGGACGGGCCAGATTAAAGGAGAGAGAAAGGTTACCTAGGTTAGGGTTTCGGCGATCAATTCTCCAGTGAGGCAGCTCGCTGGTGGATGGTGGCGGACTTCCGATGCTCCTCGGGCAATGACGAGGACACGACGGTACTCAGCACGATGCGGTGGTCTCGGAAACGTGGTCGGTGAGCTCGACTTCGTCCTGGAGCGTGGCAGAGGCGTGGCCGGAGTGGTGCAGGACGATGGTGTGCTTCAGGGCTGGACGTTGGCATCGATCTGTAATGAATCGGACCGAGCCATGTAGTCAGGGGAATGCACCGGAGAAACATGGAGAAAATAGGAGGAGAGAGAGGGGCTGGCGCTCACCGGCGGTGACGAATTTCGCCGGTCATGCCCGCAGACATGCGGAGATCCGTCGAGGAATTTCGCAGGCCTCGCTGTGTCTCGAGCGACGAAGCAAAAGGGAGAGAAGAGAGGGGATCCTAGGGCTTTTATAGGGGGTCTAACTTGCGGAGGGGGCTAGGGTTTGGGGCCGGATTGGATCGAATGGCCGGGCGGCATTGTGCAGGGATGGGGGTCTCTGCCCGAGCTTGATGAAGCTTCTGATGGGTGGGGCCCACCCATCAGTGGAGGTGAGGACGCTCGCGGCGTACCGCTTCGGCGCTGAAGGTAAATGGGTTGTGGGCTCTATCTGAGGCCGAGCCGAATCGGTCCCCCGCGACCCTTTTCCTTTTTCCTTTTTTTTATTTTCTTTTCTGTTTTCTGATTTAATTCAAAGTCTTTTTGCAAATTTCATTCAAACCAATTCAAACAAAGTTATAAATTATTCAAACATTTACTGCAATGTTTTAAACCAGTAAGAAATATGCTTTCAAAACAAAATATGATTTTGGGTAAATCTTTATGTTTAAGCAAAGTAGCTTTGCTTACATAACATAAAATATGGATGAGGTTTTGAAATCAACCCTTTTGAAAATAGAAGAATAATATTTGGTAAAATAGTAATTAAGAATTATTCTCAATCTTAATTCTGAAATACAATGTTTATAAACATATTTGAAATTCATTCCTTGCAAGCAGCTTGCATAAGTTTGAATAAAAGATACAGGAAAATAATATTTTGATATTTGGTTTTCTCAAAGAAGTTCTTCAAGTAATAATAGTAGAAAGTTCGAAATGGTTTTCCTAATAAAGCTTTTTTTAAAGTTTTAATTCCTTGTGAAATTTCAATCAATTCAAACATACATGGTTTCTATTTCTATTTATTTTCACATTCCAAATTTTGGGATGTGACAAAAATTATAGATACGTTTGAGACGTATCACATGGTAATCTCTTTAATCCTGGGTGGCAATCCACAAGTGTACTCCCAAGGTTCACCCCACCCTCTATGAGGCGTGAGGTCCTGGGAGACCCTCAACTGCACCTCCTCTATCAAACCAATCCACCCAGGTGATTCATTTTAGTTGAAGTTTGTAATTTGTTCACAAAACAACTTTATCAATGTGATCATAGCATGGCATCAATTTTTTCGAAGTATTTAGCATCCTAACAAGTGGGGTTTGAGGGTAGCTATACACTACTAGGATCTAAGAACTTTGTTAACAATTGATAATTCCACCTATCATGCATACTATTGAAAAACACTAATGCGGTAGTAAAAGTAGGCAGAAAAGATGTGTGTCACTTACCTTTTGAAGTTCACAATTTTACACTTCTCTCAACACACATGTAGCTATCCGTACAAGCTATAACATAGAAATAACACAACATAAACATACCATACGATCCAAACATAATCAAGCAAGACAAACAATTGAAAAGTGTTGGTTTAACATTTTAGATTTATTAAGATACTGTGATAAGAGAGATATGGCATGATGTAGAGTTGAGAGTTGGTTGGCAAGGTCAAATGAGTTGAGAGAATTGGATTATCCAAAATATGAGTGATGAATCTTTATGCTTCATAAATGCATGAATAGAATTTGAAATGGCTCATGTGAATTGAATCACGTAAGTGTCAAAAGTGCAACAACAATACTATTGAATAAGTGTGACAATAATTACTCATAAATAGTATACTTTACACTTAGGCAATGGGTTAGGATTTGTGAAGCATTGCATTACTCAATTAACTCATTTGCAAATTGAATAGTGCAATACAGGTGAACAGGAATAAGTGGGCATGGGGTGGATATTTGAGAATATAATTCAAAGATCCTATTGGATACATGGAGTATGAAATGTGCTATGGTGTGGAGTAAACGAATACCACAATAGCAAGAACAAAACCTTATGATTGAGGTACAACACATCTTACTCAAATAACTCAATTGTACTTTGAATATATGTGAACTGGACAATGTGGTTTGATGTAGTAAGGATACTGGATCAAGATGGTGTCAAAAATGATCTTGGTGGATAGGTATGAATGATATTGAGATTGATGGTGTGTGCATGGCCACAAGATTTTCTTGTAGACAAGGATTAACTTAAGCTAGGGTTCAAAGATGATAATGGATTTGAAGGTTTCTTGACATGTGGGCTATGTTGTGAAGTGTATCAACACCACAAGATTCAAAGAAGACAATAGTCATGATATAGTACAACTTACTCAAATACTCAATTTGAATTTGAATAATGTGTACTAGGTCAATGTCGTCATGGTGAAACAACATATGCCATGGGATGGCTTAAGTTGGGGCCGAACTAGCACTGGAGGATTCGGGAGAGGAAAACACACTGAGAAGCATGAAAGAAGGGACACAAGATCTACCTAGGTTTGGGGCTCTCGTAAGGAGATAACACCCCTACTCCTGCACTACTGCCTATATATATGGATCGATGGAGGTACAACAATGGTGCTTCCAAGCTCTCTGTGAGAGGAGGAAGATGAACTATCAACTGTGAGACTAAGAAGTGACCAACCCTTGGCTAGGGCTCCCTGGGACACCTTATATAGTGGTGCCCAGGGTTACAACGGTCAAGTGGAATACATGACATATGCTACATTCCAAATAGGACAAAGTGACGAGCCCTACCATCCTTGACTTCCCCTGATTGCTCTCGATGGGACATGCCAACCTCATCATTGTAACCAAGCACGTGTTGCCATATAGTGAATTATAGCAGCATATAGGGTCTCGCCATCATTGCGGGATCTGAAGCTGGGTAAACTCGTGCTACCATCGTCCCAGATCGCTCCGCCGTGTTCACCCCCTTCCACAAACCACCATACGCCTACCCCTATGGCAGATCTGTTGACGAAACCATGGTACTAGCTCGAGTTCATCCTCATTTGCCACAATTTTTTGTCACAATTTGGTGTCCCCACTTCAATCTAAGTGGACCAAAAGGTGAGCAACTTTGAGCTTTTGTCTTTCATTGGTAATTTAGCTCATTTAATGCTCTAGAAGTAGAGAGATTTGTGAATTTATTATGGGAGCAATTATTTAGATGTTTATTTGATTATGTGTAGAAGTAGATGGAGATAGAGATAGAAATAGAGGTAGAGATAGAGATATAGATAGAAATAGAAAATAAAAATAGAGATAGAGAGATAGAGATAGATAAAAAAATAAAAATAGAAATAGACATAGAGATAGAAATAGTGATAGAAATAGAAATAGAGATAGAAATAGAAAATAAAAATAAAAATAGTGATAGAAATAGAGATAGAAATAGAAATAAAAAACAGAAATAGAGATAGAAATAAAAATAGTGATAGAAATAGAGATAGAAATAGAAATAGAGATAGAAATAGAAATAGAGATAGAAAATAGAAATAGTGATAGAAATAAAATTAAAGATATAGAAATGGGCATAGAAACAAAATTAGAGATAGAAATAGAAATTGTATACTCCCTCCGATCCATAATACTCTTCGCTAATATGGATGTATCTAGACACATTTTAGTGATAGATACATCCGTATTATCGAAGTGTAATATGGCCCGGTGGGAGTATTTTATTTGCGTTTGATATATACTTATATAATGCAGATGAGCCGGGAATGGATGTACGCTGATCGATGCTCTGGAGATTTCATTAAAGGCATGCATTCTTTTCTCAATGTGGCTGAGGCAAACAATCGGAATGGTTTTATGTGTTGTCCATGCGGTGTTTGTCGAAATGAGAAGGATTACCCTTCCACAAAGACCCTTCACATCCACCTGTTCTGGTTCGGCTTCATGTCCGGCTATAATTGTTGGACCAAGCATGGGGAGAGAGGGGTTATGATGGAAGACAACAGTGAAGAAGAGAATGATGACAACTATCATGAGTTCCCTAAAACCACCGATACCGCAATAGAAGATAATAAAGAAGAAGGTGAAGAACGGGCATCAGATGTGCCCGCTGATGATCTTGGTCAGGTCATTGTTGATTGTAACGACCCAAGATTTTATCAAATTTTGGGGGAAATTTTTTTGTTTTTATTTTGCTTGTGCTGATTGAAAATTCACAGGGATTTAAAACTTTTGAGTCTATTTGAAAACTTTATTAGAAAACTATATTAAACTTTCTATTACTTCTTGAAGAACTTATTTAGAAAGATCAAGTATCAAATTATTATTTTCCTTTCTTTTATATCAAAACCTATGCAAGATATTAGCATAGAGAATATTTATTAAAAGGTTTATATCTGCTAAAGTTTTCTTTCTCAAAATTTAAAGTTTGAAAGATGATTTCAAACACTATCTAAATTAAGTATTTTCACAAATTCTGAAAAGAATAATTTCCCACCCTATTTCTAATTGTTTTATGCAAGCAAGTCCCTCTTGCTTGGTTCATAATGTTTTATTAAAAATACCCCTTTTACTTGAAAACTTGTTTTATTACTGGCTTAGATTATTGTGCTTCCCTTTTGAAAATCTCTGGAAGAAGTTTGATTTGAATTGCAGTATCTTTGCAAAAGTTATGAAAGAAATAAAGAAAACAGAAATGGAAAAGGGGGAAAGAAGAAATAAAAATATAAAAGGGCCCCGGGGGAAACCATTTGGCCCAGCTCCGGATCGAGCCCGCGGCCCAGGAAGCAAAACCCGAACCGGTATCCCTCTCCCCTCTCTATCTCGCTGACTGGTGGGACCCGCGTGTCAGCACCGACACCTCCTTCTTCCTCCGAACGGAAATCCCGCCGGTGACCAAGCCCGAGCCCGCCGTTACTCCCCCTTCAATTCGATTGATTCTCCTGCCGTTTCTTCCCCGCGACTGCGCCTATAAAATGCCCTCGGCCGCCTCTCCATTTCCCCCTTCGTTCTCCTGCAGATTGTGCCGCCAGGCCGGCAAAATCGCTCGTCGGAGCTCCGCACCACCGTAAGCATTCTCGGTTGATTTCGACGCTGCCAGTAAAACCCACGTCTCCTCCTCTACCCTATCTCCTCCCCCTATCTCTGGCGCCCCTTCTGACGTCTTTCGTTTGATTTAACTCGCAGCAAATCGAGCCCCTCTTCATCAAGCCGAAGCTCCTGCCGCCCGCTTCACCTCCAGCCGACCCTCTACTCCGCACCTGGAAACGATCGACGACGTAGTTCACGTTTCCGAGATCCCCTTGACGTTCTGAACACCGTCCGCATCTCCGCCGTCCCTGGGAACCACCAGAACCTCGCCGGAGTTCGATTCCAGTGCGCAGACCTCGTCGCCGGCGGTCTACAGTGAACCCTAGGTGAGCCTTACCTCTCTCAGATCTAACCTGCCCGTCCGATCTCGATCTAACGCACCAGATCAAACCACTTAACTGAAGAGGTACCAGTCCATCTGGGACGTCCAGATCTCATAAGATCCAACGCCCCAGAATGCTAATCCCCCCGAACCGGTACAAAAATTACAAAAATTGGAATCAAACCTTCTGTTAGCTTGATTAATTCATATCCTTAGTTCTGTCCATCCAAAAATTACAAATTTGTAGTCTCTGGAATCCTCTCAACTTGTAGAACACCATAGAATCAAGAAAATCCAAATTTGATACGTGCACACACTTTGTGCATTCAAATCTATCCAAATCACTATTCTGATCATAGTTTGAATTCTATAACCTATTTTGGAGTGATTCCAATTGCAGTGACCTTGCATTACTGCAAGCTATCCAGTAGCAACACTCCCATAATTTCTTGAACCACTTCACAATTATTCAAATTCTAATATGAGGATTTGAGTAATTTCCATTATAAGAATAAATCTATTTCTGTTCAGTAATGTTCCCATCTACCATAGCAAATCTTATGATCATACCTAGCCATCAATGTTATCTAATCAACATCTTGATCAAGATCATATCTACTTAGACCTATCTTGTCTAGTTCACACATATTCAAATTACAATTGTGTTGTTTGAGTAAAGTGTGATACATCTCAATCTTAGATTCTATTCTTGCTATCCTTGTAATGTTGATCTAATCGACATTATAACACTTATCCAATACCCCATGAACCCAATAGAAACCTTAAACCATTATCCCAAATGTTATCTACCCATACTCAATCCTCTGCCCACTTGATCTTGATTTCATGTGTAGAGCTATTCGATTAACAAATGAGTTAATTGAGTAACTCAATAATTCATGAGTCCTAGCCAAAGCTTAAGTGTAATAGATACTATTTAAGAATAATTGTTGTCACACTTATTCAGTAGTATTACTATTACACTATTTTGTCTCTTATGTGATTTACCCACATGAGATGTTCCAAGACCCAATATGCTTTAATAAAGCATAAAGATCCCACTCATCATATTTTGTCTAATTCATATGTTTACTCAAACAGCAAATGAGCTACTTGAGTAGAATATGAATTCATCACAAACCTAAATCCTATTTTGTTATTATGGTGTTGTTATCAACCATATCCAGATCAGTGCCTACCTAGTATCTGTTCACATGTATTGAACTATTCAACTTGCAAATGTGCTAATTGAGTACTTCAAGCACTCTTGAAACCTAGCCTAGTACCTAAGGGTGATGTATGCTATTTAAAGAATAAATGTTGTTACACTTATTCAAATAGTATTTTGGTTGCACTACCCCACACTTATGTGATCCATTTCACATGAGCTATTCTGAAATTCTTTCATACCTCGATAAAGTATAAAACTTCATCAATTATATTATGCCTATTCTAAACCTCTCTCAAATCATATTGATCTCCCCCAACTAGCTCTCAAATTCATATCTCACAAATCATGATCCTTCGCCATATCTTTCTATCTTAACATATCAATAAACCTAAATTGTTAAACAAACACCTTTCAATTGTTTGATTTGTTTGATTGTGTTTGTATGGATTGTTTATGGTATGCTATTTCTTGTGCTATAGTTTGTGCGAAGAGCTGCGTGCTTAGTTGAGAGAAGCGGAACGTCGTGATCTTCGAAAAGGCAAGTGACACACATGTTCCCCTACCCATTTTTACTTATGCATTAGTAAATTCACCTCTTGTAGTATGCATGATAGGTGTTTTACTCAACTGTTTTATCAAATGCTTAGATCCTAGTAGTGTGTAGCTATCCCTCAAACCCCACCTGATAGGATGCTAAGTACTTTGTTAATATTGATGCCATGCTAAGATCACTTGAAAAGTGTTTTGTGAAAAGTTAAGAACTTCAACTAAAATAAAACACCTGGGTGGATTGGTATGATGATGGAGGTGGTGTTGAGTGGCGACCTGGGGCTACACTACGTGTAGTTGCTGCCTGGGCGTACACTTGTGGATGGCCACCCAGGAACAAAGAGATGGCTATGTCTTCCATGCTTAGCGTACTTCCAGTGCAGCCTTATGACATTATGGGCTCTGTCTTGACTGATTAGAATGTGGGAGTGCAACTAGGCGCGAGAAGATGGTGGTAGATGAATTATAGGTTGGGAGCGGATCTTGCCAGTTAGTTGCCCTCTCCTTCTAAAAGGTCTCGTTTCATTTTATGTATGGGCATAAAATGAATCGTAAGGTGAAAGTGCACAACCCTTGCAAGGTGTTTAAATCTAATCGATTAGCCGTGTCCTCGGTTATGGACAATTGAGTCTCTAGACATGGAATGTACGGAATAATCTCATCACCGATTCTGAATTATTAAAATTTTGTCTAGAAACCCCTAGGTAGGAACTAAGGACCATACACTCCGAGGGGTGGTGGTGCCTGAGGTTCCAACTTTGTCGAATATCGCCCAGTGCCACGTGCCTAGCTAGTATGTGGTTATTGGGGGTTATTTCGACCTTTGAAAATATAAAAACTTTGAAAGTATTACTTTAAGAAAGAACTGTAGGATAAAACTGGCTTTATGCAAATCAGCATGTGAGATCCACTAGCCAAATACTCATGTAGATAGGCTCCTCACAACAGCCACCAAATATGTGTCATTTGCCAGTACATCATTGTACTGACCCCTCCGGGGCTGCATATTCAACGTGCAGGTTTTACTTCGAGTAAGGAACCAGGATTAGGATCTCGAGCTTACATTCCAACATGTCTGCCTGTGGCACGTGAAGAAGATGGAGGCTCCTTGCCACTCTGTTAATTCCGCTGTGTAAATTGTAAGATTTAAGTACCTTGTATCTGGATCCACGATGTAATCTAGATACTATGCAATGAATAATTCATTTTGTTCTGTGGTGCTATCATTGATCCAGGGAATAGCACTTAACACAGATGTTCCACCTTGTTCTCAAGGTTGGGGCATTACAGAATGGTATCAGAGCATAGTGTTGCCTGTAGGATCGAGACCCTAGGTTTGGACTAGACTAGGAAACCCAAAAATGATGTCAAATGGATATCATCGCGCTTAGGATTTGTTTTGAAAAAGTTTATTGCATTTTAATTTCAGTTTGCTTCATTTTCTCGTAAGGCTTATCACTTTCATTTTTACTTACACTGTTCTCCTTTCAAATTTCAGATGACGTTCACCAAGCTGAAGGTCCCCTATGACGATGACGATGAGCTGTTTAGTGATCAGCTATCCCGTCTCTCTCGGATGCTGAACCTGTCACCCCCACTTTTCGTGGCCGAGTGATACCCTGTGTGGTTCCCGAGATCGTCCGTTGGGAGATTGAGACCAGGATTGAGGGTCGCACCATTGGTACCCCCACGGACACAGTGGTGTACTCGAGGATGTACCCAGGTTGGGAGACTGGTGTCATGATGGCCATGGAGGAGGCACTAGCCCGCATATGTGGTATGTATGTCCAGGAGATATCAGAGTTGGACAATTCCATCTACCAGTTTGGGAGGCGTAACCACGAGGGATGGGCCTTGAGGACTCCAGGGCGCCGTGAGGATTTACCATGGACTGAGATGCAGTTAGAGGACATGGGATCCTATGCTTTCAACTTGGAGGACATGCTGCGCCATGAGATGGATGCCACAGATGATGCCAAGTACCAGCTTCTGGAGAAGGATGAGAAGATAGAACAACTAGAGAGTACAATAGAGAAGCTGAAGGAGAAGAACAAAACACTTGAGGCCGCCAATGATAAGCTGTCAGGTAAGGTCGAGGATCAGGAGGCCCAGATTGTAGGCTTTCGAGGACAGTGCATTTACCTTCACAAGGACCTAATGAAGTACAAGCCCTGGCCGCCCAAGAAAGGAACAACACCTACTAAAGAGAAGAAGGAGTCGACCTCAGAGCTGATAGGAGCGGAGCCTGAGAAGCTGGAGCCTTGCCAGCCCACGACAGAGGAGGATGCTGTGGAGAAGACTCATGCGGCGCCACCTAGCCCTGTGGTGAAGCGACGCAAGACAGGGAACACTAGAGCATATCTGGCACAGTTCAAGTAGTGAGACCACCACATTATGTAATAAATCGACGATCTAGTATGGGTTAGTCATGCCACCTAGTGGTATGACCCTTTTAGACCTTGTTTTCCTAAAACTTGTAATTGACTTGTTGTGTTTGAGGATCTATGTTTGATGTGATCGTCTATGCTGTCGAGTGCTGGTTGTAATGCTTGTTTTAATTTTATAGAAATATGTTTTCACTTGACCTACTATGTTTGGGTAGGATCTTCCTTAGATCTCTTCTGTCTAACCCTCATCTATGCTAACCATAAACCTGTCCAAAACCCCAAACAGATGCATCCTCAATGGCAAAACAGTCGCAACAACCCTCAGTTGGAGATAGCAATGCAACAGTTAGTTGAAGCTCACACGGGAGTGATGCGAGTGATGACTCAGAATATGGCTAATCGCGATAGCAAGGAGCTACCCCCAGGGGTGCAGCAAATACTAAATGATCATTCGCGAATAGTGCAAATGATGTTCCAGATGGTGGCTAGTACCAATAATAGCCTACCACAAGAGGAGCGTAGTGGAAAGCTAACACAAGTTGATGCGGAGATGACACAGCAAGCCTGTAAGAGATGTGGAGAAATAGGACACACCTCTAAGGACTGCCATGAAGAGTGTCACCACCATGATGCAAGTCACCCAGTTGGAGAATGTCCCATGAGCAAAGTTACTTGCTTCCTATGTGAAGGAACAAATCATATTCCTGCTGAGTGCAAGTTCTATTCCACAGTGCAACGAATAAATCAACAAGCTAAGGATAGAATGAGCCAACTGCCAGAAAGGACCCCCGAAGGTGGAAGACTTAAAAGAAAGATGGAAGATAAAGACATGGAGATAGCATTCAACCATACCACTAAGTGCTGCTACTCATGTGAAGAAGAAGGACACTTATCTAAGGATTGCCCGAAGAAAAGAGAATGTTTTACCCCGACTGTAATGGAATATGAAGAAAATGAAGTGAGAGATCTTCTAGCCCTAGAAAGGCCAAAAGGGAAGAAAGACAACAGCAAGGTGATATGCTCCAAATGCAAGGAACTAGGGCATTATAAGAGAAAATGTCCTACAAAATACCATGGAGTAAACATGCAAGATAGCACGAAAAGAGACCTCCGTATGATCACGTGTTTCAAGTGCAAACAAAAGGGACACTACTCGGATAAATGTCCAGAGAATGGAACTCCAAGACCTCAGTAAAGTGGAACGACTGAAGGATGCTACGTTATACAAGGAGGAAACACAACGAGGTGTAGCCATTTTGAAAAGACTTGTATGCCATTACTGCCTTAATAAATATTGTAAGGACTTGTAAGAGCCAAGGACAACCTGGTTAAATAAATTTTATTTCTCAGTGAGATGGCAAGCCGAAGGATTTGTAACTCAGAGTTAACGTCTTACGACCGAGTTCGCGCAAAACCCTAGCTAAGGAACGATAGATTTGTCTTAAAATTTTGATTTGAACCACAAGTTCTCATTTCAAGAAAATTTTGGCAAAACTAGTGAGGTTGACCAAGAGTTAGGATGCGAGGTTTGCAAGCCATGTGTGAAGTAATGATTTGGGTGCAGGATGGATTGATCACCATGCCTACTACTCTTATTATTCGCTCTCATAATGTTGGGTTACACACCTAGAGAGACATACCTACATGAGAGACGGCGTCCTTAAAGCATGACCATAGGAGGATAGATATGCTACACCCCTCATAGTGTGCCAGTGGGGCCAAAACGTAAGAATACGGTGAGGAACAACTACACGTTTCCAACGCGTTCTTTCAGTGGACCTTGAATGCAGAGACGGTTCAATTTCGGATTCAAATTCCCTGACTTTTCGTTTCAACTCCCCACACGGCCTGTTCGACTACCCCTGAGCCTATAAAAGAGGACTCTCCCCTCTCCCGAGAGTCACAACAGAGACCGCCACCACCAACTATGAAAATCCCACCTGATTCCGAAGCCCAGCGCCACCGAAGTCTACCCCATCCCGACCTACGATGTTGTGAAACACCTCTCCAAATCCATGGAACCCTGTTCCTCCCCATGAGAGCTCTGTTAGATCCCTTTACCCTGAGGAAGAGTCCATCTTCGAGAAATGATCAAGATGTTCAGCGCCTTTCAACAACTATGAAGACGGTTGCTAAAGGAATTCTTAAGGACCATCTGGTACCTGTGGCAAGTAGCACGACTTGCTCCGGTGACTTGAATGGGTTCAACAATGCTGGTTATAAGGCGACCTTTCGTCCCTTAAAGGTGCCAGTACTTCTTACAGAATCCACCTTGTTTACCCCTATGAAATGCTTGAGAAGACTACAGAGAGATGCCATCCTAATTCCTTGGGATGTGTGGTCTCATCATGTTCATGGGGCAAGCATGCAGTGCTTGACACTGGGTCATCTTTTGGGACTCCGCAATGAAAATCAGCTAAAAAGCAACAAGGAGCATGGTGATGGCCTATATGCTATCATGGCCTTGGTGAGGACCGACCAAGAAAAGGCTAGATACACATTCTTGGACGATGTGGACTACCTTGTTGAAGACAACGCGATGGATGATATCTGCCTATCACCCGAATTGGATGGAGCATCTGGAATGCCACATCTGAACATAACGGCGAATATCGACACTTCTGAGAAGGGCGATTTCAAGAAAATGGCACAACGATGAATTCAAGCTGGGAACAAAATGCAAGTGCCTAAGGAAACATCAAGATACCACCAAGCAAAATCTTCTTTAAGGGTGGTAGCACCAAAGTTCCATTAGGATCTACAAACTTTGTAACCTTCCTTCAATCTCGAGGACGAGATTTCTTTAAGGGTGGTAGTCTGTAACGACCCAAGATTTTATCAAATTTTGGGGGAAATTTTTTTGTTTTTATTTTGCTTGTGCTGATTGAAAATTCACAGGGATTTAAAACTTTTGAGTCTATTTGAAAACTTTATTAGAAAACTATATTAAACTTTCTATTACTTCTTGAAGAACTTATTTAGAAAGATCAAGTATCAAATTATTATTTTCCTTTCTTTTATATCAAAACCTATGCAAGATATTAGCATAGAGAATATTTATTAAAAGGTTTATATCTGCTAAAGTTTTCTTTCTCAAAATTTAAAGTTTGAAAGATGATTTCAAACACTATCTAAATTAAGTATTTTCACAAATTCTGAAAAGAATAATTTCCCACCCTATTTCTAATTGTTTTATGCAAGCAAGTCCCTCTTGCTTGGTTCATAATGTTTTATTAAAAATACCCCTTTTACTTGAAAACTTGTTTTATTACTGGCTTAGATTATTGTGCTTCCCTTTTGAAAATCTCTGGAAGAAGTTTGATTTGAATTGAAGTATCTTTGCAAAAGTTATGAAAGAAATAAAGAAAACAGAAATGGAAAAGGGGGAAAGAAGAAATAAAAATATAAAAGGGCCCCGGGGGAAACCATTTGGCCCAGCTCCGGATCGAGCCCGCGGCCCAGGAAGCAAAACCCGAACCGGTATCCCTCTCCCCTCTCTATCTCGCTGACTGGTGGGACCCGCGTGTCAGCACCGACACCTCCTTCTTCCTCCGAACGGAAATCCCGCCGGTGACCAAGCCCGAGCCCGCCGTTACTCCCCCTTCAATTCGATTGATTCTCCTGCCGTTTCTTCCCCGCGACTGCGCCTATAAAATGCCCTCGGCCGCCTCTCCATTTCCCCCTTCGTTCTCCTGCAGATTGTGCCGCCAGGCCAGCAAAATCGCTCGTCGGAGCTCCGCACCACCGTAAGCATTCTCGGTTGATTTCGACGCTGCCAGTAAAACCCACGTCTCCTCCTCTACCCTATCTCCCCCCTATCTCTGGCGCCCCTTCTGACGTCTTTCGTTTGATTTAACTCGCAGCAAATCGAGCCCCTCTTCATCAAGCCGAAGCTCCTGCCGCCCGCTTCACCTCCAGCCGACCCTCTACTCCGCACCTAGAAACGATCGACGATGTAGTTCACGTTTCCGAGATCCCCTTGACGTTCTGAACACCGTCCGCATCTCCGCCGTCCCTGGGAACCACCAGAACCTCGCCGGAGTTCGATTCCAGTGCGCAGACCTCGTCGCCGGCGGTCTACAGTGAACCCTAGGTGAGCCTTACCTCTCTCAGATCTAACCTGCCCGTCCGATCTCGATCTAACGCACCAGATCAAACCACTTAACTGAAGAGGTACCAGTCCATCTGGGACGTCCAGATCTCATAAGATCCAACGCCCCAGAATGCTAATCCCCCCGAACCGGTACGGGCGAGTAAGAACACGCCGCGTGTCGTCTCCAGACTCAAATAGAAATCAAATAGATTTTCAAATCACAGATTTGGCCCAGATCTTGTAAAATCAATATAAAATCTTCTGTAAGTCCAAAAATAACAAATGATATACCGTTGGAATCCTTAGAACATCTAGAATCCAGTAGTACAATAATACTCCATATTTTATGGGTCCAATTTGAAACCATTTTCAAATTGGAATCAAACCTTCCGTTAGCTTGATTAATTCATATCCTTAGTTCTGTCCATCCAAAAATTACAAATTTGTAGTCTCTGGAATCCTCTCAACTTGTAGAACACCATAGAATCAAGAAAATCCAAATTTGATACGTGCACACACTTTGTGCATTCAAATCTATCCAAATCACTATTCTGATCATAGTTTGAATTCTATAACCTATTTTGGAGTGATTCCAATTGCAGTGACCTTGCATTACTGCAAGCTATCCAGTAGCAACACTCCCATAATTTCTTGAACCACTTCACAATTATTCAAATTCTAATATGAGGATTTGAGTAATTTCCATTATAAGAATAAATCTATTTCTGTTCAGTAATGTTCCCATCTACCATAGCAAATCTTATGATCATACCTATCCATCAATGTTATCTAATCAACATCTTGATCAAGATCATATCTACTTAGACCTATCTTGTCTAGTTCACACATATTCAAATTACAATTGTGTTGTTTGAGTAAAGTGTGATACATCTCAATCTTAGATTCTATTCTTGCTTAGGTTTTTTCATGTCGGGTCGATGACAGCGGCGGATCGCGATGTGTTTCTAGAAAAGTGATCGGGTGTTTAGGTTTTTTCATGTCGGGGAGTCTTTATAGGCGAAGGGGCGGCGTCAGAGGTGGACCAGGGTAGCCTCACCACCAGGGGGTGTGGGCCAGCCCTAGGCCGCGCCGCCCTGTGGTGTGGGCGTCCTGTGGCCCCTTCCCATCTCCTCTTCGGTCTTCTGGAAGCTCCTTTAAATATCTGGATGTCTGGCTTTTGTTTTGTCCAATTCCGAGAATATTTCCTGTGTAACATTTCTGAAACACAAAAACTGTAGAAAACAGGGAACTGGCACTGTGGCATCTCGTTAATAGGTTAGTTCCAGAAAATGCATAAAAATGCCACGAAGTGTAATGAAACACTAAGAAAATGGTGTAAAAAACAAGCATGGAGCATCAAAAATTATGGATACGTTGGAGACGTATCAGTCATACCACAGTTTGATATGATCATAATGTATTACGTTGTTGTTCTTATATAGATCTTAAATGGGGGTCCAACTAGAGCTTCTTGGATGTCTTCCAGGTAGTAGTCTACTCTTTTCATCTTTGGGGTCCTTCTAGGTGTTGTGCAGTCTATACTTGAGTTTTCCTCCAAGCTCTTTGATAGCTTCCATGTAGTGCTTCTTGCAGAGTCGAGGAATAATATATGGAGCATCAGTCTCTTCTTGATAGTCTTCATGGGAAAAGATCTCTAAAGAATGAGAACGCATTTTTAAATGTGAAGTAGATGAGAATAGAAGAAGTTAAAATTGCAAACACCCCTTTAATAAAAACTAAATTAGTTAGATTTTTCATCCTAGGGTCTTTCATCTCTCTCATCTTCTTGTGCTTCTCTTGAACATGAACTTATCTTCTTGCTCCTAGAATGTCGTATCCTTCAGTTGGGCAAGTAGCTCATCATTTGCTAAGTAGTTAGTTGTTCTACTGTTATCAAATTACCTACTAAGAATTTCTAAGTCCTAGAAGTATTGATGCACAAGCTTTCCTTCTTCAATTTCTTCAAATTGCTTCCTTCAATGATAGGGATAGGTAGAGTTGGTATGTTGATAATGTCACGAAGACGAGTTTCGAAGAAGGTGCTCTTTAAGTCCTTGGCGGTGTTGAAGCTGACGCTCTTTGTCTTTGAGTTGAAATGACTAAGGGAAGAGTTTACGAGGTAATGAGTGTGTAAATTTTTACTTAGAAATAAAAGCAACTCCTATATTTCTAAGGGATCTTTTTCAGATCCTAGGGTCACGAACCTAAGGGCAACACAATGCTCTGATACCATCTGTAGTGACCTCACCTTTTAAAGATGACGATCCCTGTGCTTTTCAGTGCTAGTCCCTGGATTAAATGCTAGCACACACAGTTTAAGATGTAATATCAAGAAACAAAGGTCATTTTATTACATCACATGATCCAGCAATTACATAAAGAAACTTTACAATGCTCGTAGAATAGAGCTTTTAGAGTTTACAACGAAATCAAAAATAGCATAGAGTCCTTCTTCTTCATGTGCCACAGGCGAACATGCTGCGGATAGACTCGTAACCCTGTCGTACCTTTCTTATCGTCAAAACCTGCAACCTGAAACGTTGCAGCCACAAAGGTTTAATAAATTTGAATTTTATTAACAAGATATCACTTTTTGGTGGACTCAAATGGAATCCTAACACTTACATGAATATTTGGCTAAGTGGATCTTCAGGCTAAGCTTGCAAAAAAGCAATTGTTTATCCTACTTTTCAAAAGATCTCATTTTCTTTTTAAAGCACTATTGGACACACTAGAATCCACCAGGTGCTCCTAGTTAATTATGCACACACAGGAATCCACCAGGTGCACACAACAATCCCTTGTTAACCACTCAAGTTTTAATTTTAAAGAAGTTGGGATGAGGAGATTTCTTAAACAGCTTCATAATCATGTCGCTCAAAATTTTCCGTAACCGGGGACATGGCTAAGTACTTAGTTTTGAACCCTCTGCAGAGGTGGTGCACTTTTCCCACAAGACTCAGTCAACCTCTTTTGCCATGATGCTCCTTTTGCTCAAATGGCCAAGTGAAGACTAACACGAGACTTTTCAGAAGCAATCCCTTAGACCAACCCGGACGCGTTCCATCCTAGAAATCACTACCACCCTCTGTCCGTCTGGCTGAGTTCTCGCAACTTAGTTAGTCAAGCTAGAGCCCATATGACTCATGGTTGCACTGGAAGCTTCACGACTTGAACATCTCCAATCTCTTTGTTCCTGGGTGGCCGTCCACAAGTGAGATACACACGACCGCCATAGACATGGCTCTGGTGAACCACTCAACATAAATCCATCTTACCAATTTCCACCCAGGTGTTTCATTAACTTAGTTGTTTTCTTAGTTTTTGCAAAACATAGTTTTCAAACTTAATAAAAGAACATGTGGAATCCCAACCACGAATTCTATAGCACAACTAAGCAATCTACACTTACGGTGTTTCTTCTAACAGGGTAATCAGGGGTATCCTAAATAGGAGATAGCAAGCCTAACAATCTACACATGCATAATATTTTAAAAAAGGAAAAAGTCTATTTCAAACCCTGAATTCATAGAGGTTCGACGAGGTAAACCCTCAAGTCGAAATCCCTGTCGTTTGCACCCTGAACTATGTAATCCCTGTCTAAATGAAACCCTGGTCTTATTTTTTAGACAGAAGGAGTAAATTCTAAATTGCTACTCTCACTAACAACATTGGCCCACCTGTCATATCTTTCTCCTATCTTTATCCCCCCTCTCTCTTTGATTCATGTTTACACATTTGCCTCCATCTGACCACATCGAAGACTACCGTGCCGCCCGGAGCTCTAGCAGCCGCAGCAGTTTCTCACAGAACTGCTCCAGCAGCGAGCGGTCCCTCTTGCTGTTCATGGAGTCACCGCCCCGCAAGCCAGAGGATTAAACAACACGACACAGAGAAGAGCAAGCGCCCGCTGTCCCAAGACATCATGCGGCTGTTCTAGGCCAAGATCTCCGAACGGCTTTGCACGGCCGTGGGTCTGCATGGCGGCCAAAGGCAAGAACACATCCTCGCCTCCACATCTACCAGTTCGCACAGGCTCCAAATCTACTAATCTAGTACAAATGAATCGAGTATCCAATTGTCATGGAGCAATTGGTTAGAGCGTTGCGACAAACCTAGATCTAGTACCAGTAGCACCCCATCGGCAAGTATATGCAACAATTTAACAAGTAATGTTATTTGCATGTGTAGCAACTCATACAACCCTCATACAAAGACAAGAGATCTGTCCAGTACTGGTGTATATGCGCCCATTAATCAAGTTTTGTTATCTAGTTTAAAAACAGTGAGAGAAGATATTGGGGAGACATGTAATTTAGTATGCTGAGCCATCGGAGCAAACTTCAGATTGTAATCTGGCCGAGCTGTTGGGCCGTGCTGTGCAGCACTTCGCATGTGTCGTCGATACCTATCCCGCACCGTTGCGCTACCCTGCTCCTCCCCTGTGTCGTCGTGCTTCTCAATGTCTTTGCCGCGGGCTGCTCGATCGGCTGGATTTGTGAGTAGATAAAAAAGATGGATATGACACCTGGGCCCAGCTGTCAGTGAGGTAGCCTATAATCCCAGTCGGGATCACTGCGTTCCCGGTGTGCCAAACAGGTCCAGGGTTCAATTTAGACTGGGATTACATAGTTCAGGGTGCAAACGACAGGGATTTCAACTTAAGGGTTTAACTCGCCGAACCTCTATGAATTTAGGGTTTGAAATAGACTTTTTTCTTAAAAGAAGAGAAACACTACATGCATAGTAAAACATCATTGGGAATTTTATGAACAAGAGTGACACTTGCCTTAGAAATTTCTGAAGATCGTACTTCTCTTAATCAACACACGTGGCTCTCTGTATAACTATAAGATAGAAAGTAACACAACATAAACACACCAATCAAGCAATATAATCAAACAAGACAACAAGAGTGTTTATTTGTTTTAGCTTAGTCTTCAAAGTCTTAGTGATAATTGGACAAAAGATTGGGCATGAAGTTGACTTGATATAGATGGAGAGAATGGCTAAGTCAAAGACTTCAAAAGATTGGTGGAGGTTTTCTAGATTGTTAAGAAGTCTTAAACACTTAGCAAAATAGCTTAAGGAGATTCTTAGGCTTGGTTTGAGAAGTTGAATAAATAATTTCTAAGTCATGAGGTCTAACACTTTCATCTTCTTGACTTGGGCTCTCTTCTCTTGATCTTCTCCTTTTGACTTCAACTCCTTGTCTTCTCTGCAACTTCTTGTTCTGCCTTCAACTCTTTGTCTTCTCTTCAACTTCTTCTTCATGGTCTTGATATGGAGAAACTTCTATGTCATAGTGTTGGAGGTGGTAGTCAAAATACTTAGAATAATTTTGGGTAAGAGGGAATTGATTGTTTTGCACTTGGGCAAGAATAGAGATTAGATTTTTACTAAGTCATGAGTGGGATGGTTATTTAGGACTTAGGGTATTTCACACTATTTGTAAAGTCAAAAGGCACAAGATGCACAATAAGAATTTGATATTTTTGCAAGGTCCTTAGAAATAGAACTTTTGCTTGCAAAAGGATGAACTAGTGGAGTTGACATTTGGATAAGTGTGAAAAGTATGTGAGAGGTATTCTATTGAGTTTTTAGTGTCAAGGTAAGCAATTTTGCAAAAGGAATTATGACTAAAATATTTCTAGAATTAAATCTAGAGGAAAAATACTCAAATCCTCATTTGAATTTGAATACTTGATAAAATTGGTCCAAATAATTTCTGAAGTAGTTCTACTGGACAGAGGACAACAATATGATCCTATTGCAAAAAGAATCAACTAAAAAGGATTTGTAGATTTTGAACTATATCAAAAACACTCAAACTCTCATATTTAATTTTGAATGTTTTTGAATAGTTGGAAAGACAAATTTTATTATGGAATAGTGTTTTGCGCATTTTTAGGAATCCAGGGACATATTATTTGCAATTTTTGGATCTACAGAACAAAAGATATGAATTTTATAAGTTTGCAGATTTTAAAAGGAGTTTAAATCTAATTTGAATCAGAACAGATGCGGGCTCGACAGGTGGCGCAACCTCGTTGGAGGGTACCGGTTCGGCCGGATCACGCACGTGTACCATTGGATCTAAAGTAGATCTGATGGAACAGATCACATGGACCCTTTCGGTTAAGTGGATCTATCAGATCCACTGGATCTCGATCGGACGGGCCAGATTAAAGGAGAGAGAAAGGTTACCTAGGTTAGGGTTTCGGCAATCAATTCTCCAGCGAGGCGGCTCGCTGGTGGACGGTGGCGGACTTCCGATGCTCCTCGGGCAATGACGAGGACACGACGGTACTCAGCACGATGCGGTGATCTCGGAAACGTGGTCGGTGAGCTCGACTTCGTCCTGGAGCGTGGCAGAGGCGTGGCCGGAGTGGTGCAGGACGATGGTGTGCTTCAGGGCTGGACGTTGGCATCGATCTGTAATGAATCGGACCGAGCCATGTAGTCAGGGGAATGCACCGGAGAAACATGGAGAAAATAGGAGGAGAGAGAGGGGCTGGCGCTCACCGGCGGTGACGAATTTCGCCGGTCATGCCCGCAGACATGCGGAGATCCGTCGAGGAATTTCGCAGGCCTCGCTGTGTCTCGAGCGACGAAGCAAAAGGGAGAGAAGAGAGGGGATCCTAGGGCTTTTATAGGGGGTCTAACTTGCGGAGGGGGCTAGGGTTTGGGGCCGAATTGGATCGAATGGCCGGGCGGCATTGTGCAGGGATGGGGGTCTCTGCCCGAGCTTGATGAAGCTTCTGACGGGTGGGGCCCACCCATCAGTGGAGGTGAGGACGCTCGCGGCGTACCGCTTCGGCGCTGAAGGTAAATGGGTTGTGGGCTCTATCTGAGGCCGAGCCGAATCGGTCCCCCGCGGCCCTTTTCCTTTTTCCTTTTTTTATTTTCTTTTCTGTTTTCTGATTTAATTCAAAGTCTTTTTGCAAATTTCATTCAAACCAATTCAAACAAAGTTATAAATTATTCAAACATTTACTGCAACGTTTTAAACCAGTAAGAAATATGCTTTCAAAACAAAATATGATTTTGGGTAAATCTTTATGTTTAAGCAAAGTAGCTTTGCTTACATAACATAAAATATGGATGAGGTTTTGAAATCAACCCTTTTGAAAATAGAAGAATAATATTTGGTAAAATAGTAATTAAGAATTATTCTCAATCTTAATTCTGAAATACAATGTTTATAAACATATTTGAAATTCATTCCTTACAAGCAGCTTGCATAAGTTTGAATAAAAGATACATGAAAATAATATTTTGATATTTGGTTTTCTCAAAGAAGTTCTTCAAGTAATAATAGTAGAAAGTTCGAAATGGTTTTCCTAATAAAGCTTTTTTTAAAGTTTTAATTCCTTGTGAAATTTCAATCAATTCAAACATACATGGTTTCTATTTCTATTTATTTTCACATTCCAAATTTTGGGATGTGACAAAAATTATAGATACGTTTGAGACGTATCACATGGTAATCTCTTTAATCCTGGGTGGCAATCCACAAGTGTACTCCCAAGGTTCACCCCACCCTCTATGAGGCGTGAGGTCCTGGGAGACCCTCAACTGCACCTCCTCTATCAAACCAATCCACCCAGGTGATTCATTTTAGTTGAAGTTTGTAATTTGTTCACAAAACAACTTTATCAATGTGATCATAGCATGGCATCAATTTTTTCGAAGTATTTAGCATCCTAACAAGTGGGGTTTGAGGGTAGCTATACACTACTAGGATCTAAGAACTTTGTTAACAATTGATAATTCCACCTATCATGCATACTATTGGAAAACACTAATGCAGTAGTAAAAGTAGGCAGAAAAGATGTGTGTCACTTACCTTTTGAAGTTCACAATTTTACACTTCTCTCAACACACATGTAGCTATCCGTACAAGCTATAACATAGAAATAACACAACATAAACATACCATACGATCCAAACATAATCAAGCAAGACAAACAATTGAAAAGTGTTGGTTTAACATTTTAGATTTATTAAGATACTGTGATAGGAGAGATATGGCATGATGTAGAGTTGAGAGTTGGTTGGCAAGGTCAAATGAGTTGAGAGAATTGGATTATCCAAAATATGAGTGATGAATCTTTATGCTTCATAAATGTATGAATAGAATTTGAAATGGCTCATGTGAATTGAATCACGTAAGTGTCAAAAGTGCAACAACAATACTATTGAATAAGTGTGACAATAATTACTCATAAATAGTATACTTTACACTTAGGCAATGGGTTAGGATTTGTGAAGCATTGCATTACTCAATTAACTCATTTGCAAATTGAATAGTGCAATACAGGTGAACAGGAATAAGTGGGCATGGGGTGGATATTTGAGAATATAATTCAAAGATCCTATTGGATACATGGAGTATGAAATGTGCTATGGTGTGGAGTAAACGAATACCACAATAGCAAGAACAAAACCTTATGATTGAGGTACAACACATCTTACTCAAATAACTCAATTGTACTTTGAATATATGTGAACTGGACAATGTGGTTTGATGTAGTAAGGATACTGGATCAAGATGGTGTCAAAAATGATCTTGGTGGATAGGTATGAATGATATTGAGATTGATGGTGTGTGCATGGCCACAAGATTTTCTTGGAGACAAGGATTAACTTAAGCTAGGGTTCAAAGATGATAATGGATTTGAAGGTTTCTTGACATGTGGGCTATGTTGTGAAGTGTATCAACACCACAAGATTCAAAGAAGACAATAGTCATGATATAGTACAACTTACTCAAAATACTCAATTTGAATTTGAATAATGTGTACTAGGTCAATGTCGTCATGGTGAAACAACATATGCCATGGGATGGCTTAAGTTGGGGCCGAACTAGCATTGGAGGATTCGGGAGAGGAAAACACACTGAGAAGCATGAAAGAAGGGACACAAGATCTACCTAGGTTTGGGGCTCTCGTAAGGAGATAACACCCCTACTCCTGCACTACTGCCTATATATATGGATCGATGGAGGTACAACAATGGTGCTTCCAAGCTCTCTGTGAGAGGAGGAAGATGAACTATCAACTGTGAGACTAAGAAGTGACCAACCCTTGGCTAGGGCTCCCTGGGACACCTTATATAGTGGTGCCCAGGGTTACAACGGTCAAGTGGAATACATGACATATGCTACATTCCAAATAGGACAAAGTGACGAGCCCTACCATCCTTGACTTCCCCTGATTGCTCTCGATGGGACATGCCAACCTCATCATTGTAACCAAGCACGTGTTGCCATATAGTGAATTATAGCAGCACATAGGGTCTCGCCGTCATTGCGGGATCTGAAGCTGGGTAAACTCGTGCTACCATCGTCCCAGATCGCTCCGCCGTGTTCACCCCCTTCCACAAACCACCATACGCCTACCCCTATGGCAGATCTGTTGACGAAACCATGGTACTAGCTCGAGTTCATCCTCATTTGCCACAATTTTTTGTCACAATTTGGTGTCCCCACTTCAATCTAAGTGGACCAAAAGGTGAGCAACTTTGAGCTTTTGTCTTTCATTGGTAATTTAGCTCATTTAATGCTCTAGAAGTAGAGAGATTTGTGAATTTATTATGGGAGCAATTATTTAGATGTTTATTTGATTATGTGTAGAAGTAGATGGAGATAGAGATAGAAATAGAGGTAGAGATAGAGATATAGATAGAAATAGAAAATAAAAATAGAGATAGAGAGATAGAGATAGATAAAAAAATAAAAATAGAAATAGACATAGAGATAGAAATAGTGATAGAAATAGAAATAGAGATAGAAATAGAGATAGAAATAGAAAATAAAAATAAAAATAGTGATAGAAATAGAGATAGAAATAGAAATAAAAAACAGAAATAGAGATAGAAATAAAAATAGTGATAGAAATAGAGATAGAAATAGAAATAGAGATAGAAATAGAAATAGAGATAGAAAATAGAAATAGTGATAGAAATAAAATTAAAGATATAGAAATGGGCATAGAAACAAAATTAGAGATAGAAATAGAAATTGTATACTCCCTCCGATCCATAATACTCTTCGCTAATATGGATGTATCTAGACACATTTTAGTGATAGATACATCCGTATTATCGAAGTGTAATATGGCCCGGTGGGAGTATTTTATTTGCGTTTGATATATACTTATATAATGCAGATGAGCCGGGAATGGATGTACGCTGATCGATGCTCTGGAGATTTCATTAAAGGCATGCATTCTTTTCTCAATGTGGCTGAGGCAAACAATCGGAATGGTTTTATGTGTTGTCCATGCGGTGTTTGTCGAAATGAGAAGGATTACCCTTCCACAAAGACCCTTCACATCCACCTGTTCTGGTTCGGCTTCATGTCCGGCTATAATTGTTGGACCAAGCATGGGGAGAGAGGGGTTATGATGGAAGACAACAGTGAAGAAGAGAATGATGACAACTATCATGAGTTCCCTAAAACCACCGATACCGCAATAGAAGATAATAAAGAAGAAGGTGAAGAACGGGCATCAGATGTGCCCGCTGATGATCTTGGTCAGGTCATTGTTGATGCACAGACTGTGAAAGTGAAAAGGAGAGGGAGAAGTTGGAACGCATGTTAGATGATCACAAAAAGAATTTGTACCCAAATTGCAAAGACGGCCAGAAAAAAGCTAGGAAGCACGCTGGAATTGCTGCAATGGAAGGCATAGACTGGTTTATCTGACAAGGGATTTGAAAAGTTGCTAAAAATTGTGAAGAAGATGCTTCCAAACGATAACGAATTGCTCGCCAGTACGTACGAAGCAAAGAAGATTGTCTGCCCTCTAGGATTGGAGGTGCAGAAGATACATGCATGCCCTAATGACTGCATCCTCTACCACGGTGAGGAGTATGAGAATTTGAGTGCATGCTTGCTGTGCAGTACTTTTCGGTATAAGATCAGGCAAGATGACCCTGGTGATGTTGAGGGCGAGCGCCCCAGGAAGAGGGTTCCTGCCAAGGTGATGTGGTATGGACCTATAATACCACGATTGAAACATTTGTTCAGAAACAAAGAGCATGCCAAGTTATTGTGGTGGCACAAAGAAGACCGTAAGAGTGACGAGATGTTGAGACACCCCGCTGATGGGTCATAGTGGAGAAAAATCGACAGAGAGTTCCCGGAGTTTATGAATGACGCACGGAACTTAAGGTTTGGTCTAAGTACAGATGGCATGAATCCTTTTGGGGAGGAGAGCTGCAGTCATAGCACCTGGCCCGTGACTCTATGTATCTATAACCTTCCTCCTTGGTTGTGCATGAAGCAAAAGTTTATTATGATGCTAGTGCTTATCCAAGGTCCGAAGCAACCCGGCAATGACATTGATGTGTACCTAAGGCCATTAGTTGAAGAACTTAAACAGCTATGGCAGAATGAAGGTGTACGTGTGTGGGATGAGTACAAACAAGAGGAATTTGATCTACGAGCGTTGCTGTTCATGACCATTAATGATTGGCCTGCTCTTAGTAACCTTTCAGGACAGACAAACAAGGGATACAATGCATGCACGCACTGTTTAGGTGAGATTGATAGTATATATTTGGATAAAAGTAAGAAGGTGGTGTATCTGGGGCATCGTCGATTTCTTTCGCCCAAACATCAATTAAATAAAAAAGGCAAGCATTTCAACGGTGAGGCAGAAGTCCGGGGCAAGCCTAAACGCCATACTAGTGATGATATATTTTATATGGTCAAAGATTTAAAACTAATCTTTGGAAAGGGCCCTAGCAGTCTGTCTGTTCCGAATGATGCTAGCGGACATGCACCCATGTGGAAGAAGAAATCCATATTTTGGGAGCTTGAGTATTGGAAATTCCTAGAGGTCCGCTCCGCAATCGACGTGGTGTACGTGACAAAGAATCTTTGCGTGAACCTACTAGGCTTCTTGGGCTTGTATGGGAAGACAAAAGATACACCGAAAGCACGTGAGGACTAGCACCGTATGAAAAGAAGAGACGGCATGCATCCAGAGGATTTTAAGGGTCCTGCGATCTACGCTCTTACCAAAGAAGAGAAGGAAATCTTTTTTGAATGCCTAAGCAGTATCAAGGTCCCATCTGGATTCTTGTCGAGTATAAAGGGAATAATAAATATGGTAGAGAAAAAATTCCAAAACCTAAAGTCTCATGACTGCCACATGTTTACGACGCAATTGCTTCCAGTTGCATTAAGGGGGATTCTACCGAAAAATGTTCGAGTACCGAATGTGAAGCTATGTGCATTCCTCAATACAATTTCCCATAAGGTAATCAATCCAGAAGATCTACCATGGTTACAGAATTATGTGGCCCAATGTCTTGTCAGCTTCGAGTTGTTGTTCCCACCGTCCTTCTTCAATATTATGACGCATCTCTTAGTTCACCTAGTCGAAGAGATTTCCATTCTCGGTCCTATATTTTTCACAATATGTTCCCCTTTGAGAGGTTCATGGGAGTCTTAAAGAAATATGTGCATAACTGTGCTAGGCTAGAAGGAAGCATCTCCAAGGGCTATCTAATAGAGGAGGTCATTGAGTTTTGTGTTGACTTTGTTCCTAACCTGAACCCAATTGGTCTTCGTCAATCGCGGCATGAGGGGAGACTGAGTGGAAAAGGCACGCTAGGAATGAGATCAGCATACTGTATGGACAAACATTCTTTGAGTGAAGCACGCTACACAGTTTTATGAAATTCCACATTGGTGGAGCCGTATATGGAGCGACACAAGAATATTGTACGCTCAGAAAACCAAGGGCAGTATGACTCCTGGATTACAAAGTTCCACATGGTGACTTTTGGTGGTTGGTTACGAACACTTCTCATAAATGACGCCACTGTTGGATATGAGCTGTCCATGTTGGCCAAGAAACCATCTTCCACTATATTGACTTTCCAGGGTTACAAGATAAATGGGAATACATTTTACACGATCGCCCAAGATAAGAAGAGCACCAACCAAAATAGTGGTGTCCGCTTTGATGCAGCAAACGACAATGGGACTAAGGACACATATTATGGTTACATAGAGGAGATATGGGAACTTGATTATGGACCGTCTTTTAAGGTCCCTTTGTTTTGATGCAAATGGGTCAAGCTGACATGAGGTGGGGTAAAGGTGGACCAGCAGTATGGAATGACAATGGTGGATCTCAATAATCTTGGTTACAGAGATGAACCATTCGTCCTAGCTAATGAAGTCGCTCAGATTTTTTATGTGAAGGACATGTCTACCAAACCGAGAAAAAGAAAAGATAAGCAAACAAATACATCACACGATGAGCCAAAGCGCCACATAGTTCTTTCAGGGAAAATAATCATCGTGGGAGTGGAGGACAAGACAAATATGTCAAAAGATTATAACAAGTTTGATGAAATTCCGCCCTTCAGAGTGAACACTGACCCAACCATCCTCTTAAACAAAGAAGATACTCCATGGTTACGGTGCAGAAGGAAACCCCAACACTAGATGTGGATGTTGGCGATGTGTAATAATGTATTAAACCTTTTATGTAAATATATGATTTGGGTTAGTTATTCAAATTCAAACACTTTTTATATTCCAAGTTTTGTCAGATTTAAAAGTATGCAAAAACAATATTAATTAATACAATTTTAATTGAAAATGGCAAAATAGTTAATAGTTTGAATAGTTAGAATAACTTTTTGAAAATAGAAAATGGTTTTGAATTAGTTATTCAATTTCAAACACTTTTCATATTCAAAGTTTTATCAAATTCTAAAATATGCCAAAAGAATATTAATTAATATAAATTTAATTGAAAATGGCAAAAAAGTTAATAGTTTGAATAGTTAGAATAATTTTTTAAAAAAATAGAAAATGTTTTTTAATTATTTATTCAATTTCAAACACTTTTCATATTCAAAGTTTTATCAAATTCAAAAATATGCCAAAAGAATATTAATTAATATTGTTTTAATTGAAGATGGCAAAATAGTTAATAGTTTGAATAGTTAGAATATTTTTTAAAAAAATAGAAAATGTTTTTGAATTATTTATTCAATTTCAAACACTTTTCATATTCAAAGTTTTATCAAATTCTAAAATATACAAAAAGAATATTAATTAATATAGTTTTAATTGAAAATGACAAAATAGTTAATAGTTTGAATAGTTAGAATAATTTTTTAAAAAATAGAAAATGTTTTTGAATTAGTTATTCAATTTCAAACACTTTTCATATTCAAAGTTTTGTCGTATTCTAAAATAAGCAGAACTTATTCAAATTGAAATTTAAAATTCATATTCAAATGAAATCTGAAAAAATTTAAGGCTTGGCGCACATTTATTAGCCCTTTAGTCCCGGTTGAAGCCACCAACCGGGACTAAAGGGGTCAGGCTAGGGAACCGCCGCCCCCAAAACTCTTTAGTCCCGGTTGAAGCGACCAACCGGGACTAAAGACCCTTTTGTCCCCGTTGGTTGATTCAACCGGGACTAAAGACCCCCCTTTAGTCCCGGTTGGAGCCACCAACCGGGACTAAAGAGGGGGGTATATAAGCTCGCCCCTTCTCTCTTCTTCTTCCCACTCGACACTTAGTGAAAATCAGATCAACTGGAGGCCCCGACGCAGACAACCTCGCCGGTGCCGATTGTTGCGGCACGACCGTTCTGTGCCGCTGCCTGTCGCCGCCGCCCGTCGCCACCGCTGACGACGCCTTCTTCGCCGCCCACAACGCCGGTGCCCACGAGCGCCCCGCCAGTTGCCCCCGAGCGCCGCCCCCGAGCCGCGTCGCCGCCGCCTCCCACGTCGCTGCTGCCCCACAGTACACCGCCGCCGATGCTGCCCCGACCCCGCCCCCGAGCGACGCCCTCACAGTACACACCACTGATGCCGCCCGTTCCCTGCAGGTAAAACTCATTTTTTTTAGGGTTAGAAAAAATAGTAATGATGATTGCAATATAGTTTCAAAAAATAGAAATAGAAATTTAGGGTTAGAAAAATTGTTAGTAATATAGTTACAAAAAATAATAGAAATAGAGTTAGAAATAGAAATATTAGTTAGTAATAGAAAATTGTTAGTAATATTGTTAGAAATAGAAATATAGATAGCAATAATAGAGTTAGAAATACTAGTTAGCAATAATAGTTAGAAAAATGCAAATTTAGGGTTAGAAAAATTGTTAGTAATATAGTTACAAAAATTAATAGAAATAGAGCTAGAAATAGAAATATTAGTTAGTAATAGAAAATTGTTAGTAATATTGTTAGAAATAGAAATATAGATAGCAATAATAGAGTTAGAAATACTAGTTAGCAATAATAGTTAGAAAAATACAAATTTAGGGTTAGAAAAAATTGTTAGTAATATAGTTACAAAAAATAGAATAGAAATAGAGTTAGAAAAAATAGAATAATTAAAATATATTTGTTTAGTTGTTTATATTAGTTGTTTGTCAGCGGCCACGATGTCCCACCCGTTCGACCAGATGGGCGACGTTTGGGAGTGGGCTCCGCCGGGCTGGCACTGGAAGGTGTCACCTGTTGGAGCGCGCAGCTTGGTGAGGAATCCGGGGCGCATTGTCGACCCAGATCTGCTTTGGTGGAGGTCACGTGGGCCAGGCGCGGTCCAGAGAGAGGCGACCCCCGAGGAGGTGGTGTGTCGACGTATCAGAGAGGAGGACGAGCACGTCCGTCACTACCTGTATTTATTAGATAGGTCTCCTGACAGGTCTTGGTCTATTCTTCAGGGATCTCATATTAGCTAGGATCTCATTAGCGTTCCACATCTTTGGTTTGTTTCTATTCGTGGCTCAGCACCAGGTCGATGTTTATTATTCGTGATGTGTTATGTAACTGGTGGATTACTTATTATTATACTGCATCCGCGTAATGTTGTTGATCTATATATGTTATTGTACTGCATCTGCGTAATGTTGTTGATCTATATCTATCTGCTATATATTATTTACTTGACGTAATGTATTAATCTTTCTTGTGTATTATTTAAGATATGGATTTCGGCGCCGGGAGAGAAGCTGAAGAAGATATGTTGAATATTATTGTAACATCCCAACTTTTGTAACCAAGTTTAAGTATTGTTAAGTGAGGCAAAAATTAAGGCCAACAAAAACTTTTTGTGTTGTTATTTGGAAACAATGTTTCTTGGCTGGTTGTGTTGGTTGTTGTGTTAAGCATGTCTGCTTGAGTTGCTTGATGAACAATCTTGTGAACTATTATTTTACAAACATTTAAACAAATAGATTTCAAAACCACTTTTGAACACTTTATCAACAATAGTAGATGTTTATGTCTCCACTAGTTCTAAAGATATTTACAAAAGCCTTACTCCCTTTTTGGAAACTCTTTTCAACACCACCCTGACATGATCATCATTGAGCATTTGTTCCCCTTGTTTCTTGAAAATACTAGAATGTTGTGTGCTTTGACTTTGCTTGATCTTGTGTGGTAAATTGACTTGTGTGATTCTCATGTGTATATGTGTGTGTGTCTATGAACTACATGTAGGCCTGTGGCCTAACCTATCTAAAATTCATCAAATTATAACATGGCCAGTGGGGGTATTCCTATAAAATTATTTTAGTCTATCTTTCCAATAAAACCTATTTTGATGTTTCCCACTCTGAAAACTCTAAAACTCTATTGAACTGAGTATTCATTTTCAAAATACTAGTTTATTAACAAAAAAATAGAAATGAGGTTCACTCCTATATGAGCACTCATTTCATTTTAAAAATTTCTTTTATAAATATATTTTCATAACTACTTTTCCTATTTTCAAAATTAGCTAAATGGGAAGAATACCTCTGTAGTATTATTCTTGTCTCTGAAAAATTACGGGAATACTGCCCAAGGTTTATAATTGTATTTGTGGCTACTTTCTTTCTCCAACCCCACTTGGCTATGAACAACTTTTCTTTGCAAAATCCTCCTTTATCTCTGATCTATTTGACTATGTGACCAAACCTTATACTAAAATCATATATCTCGATCTCCACTTCTATCATCTTTCCAAGATCATCCTCGAATAATTAATCTATCTCTCCCCTTCTTGAAATGGTTATAATCCAATACCCCTTTCTATTGACTTTGTTGACTATTAGCTTAGTGGCCAAATCAGATCCCTAATAATCCTTCCAAGCCAAGTACTACCCCCATCAACATTCAAATGGAGCTTTCCCTCTAATTTTTCCTAAAGCCGTAACATCCCTTTTTACTATCTTTCTGCCCACCAAAACTATTCCAGTGTTTTATCAATCATTTTTTTAGAAACTCTTCTCATACAAATTATGGAAATGTGACCGTTACATAGTTCCCCTCCTTTCCCATCAAAAATATTTTCTATAAAATTATTTCTTCATATTTATTTTTTTCTTATTATCAAAATGCATGACAATGTCAACTACTATGTCTCGCATTTTTAAGCTCCATTTAAATGTGGGAAAGTTCTACCATGCATTGTTATGCATGTAGAACCCTCGGAACCCAAACACTAGTTGTGTATTTTAAAAAATTCCTTGAAATAATTTACCATCAAACCGAAACTCAAATCTTGTGTTCATGCACTACAAGAAAAGAATCTTTTGAGCTCCCAAAAATCTCTAGACTTGGCAAGGTCATACGCTGCATCAATACCATCATCTGTGAACCATTATCTCCTGCAAGTATTTTGAAGAGCATTGGTATAAATTCGAATCCTAAAAGTGGAACAATACATGAAATAACATCTATTTCTATCTCTCGCTTTCCTAACAGATTTGCTCAAACACCCTACTCATGCACGAAATGTGCATTTGCTATAGAACTAATTTTGGCCGGTTGCTTTTGGAAAGAAAGAGAGAGTGAGAGGCGTATGCATGCCTTGGCAAAAATCTTATAAACTTTTGCTGTCGGTTCTCTCTCTCTACAGAGTACAGCCAGACCTTCGACATTTGGATACACCCAGCACCTCACCTGACACCCTCACGTCCCCTCCCACTTGTCCTTTTTGCTTGGATCGCACCAGTGTGGCTAGCATGCTCCAGGAGCACCCTTGTCGGCCAAGGAATTGGAAAGGCATCCACAGCCCTCGTAGCCTCGCCACTGGCCTCCCCTGTGACCCCTCGAGCCTTCCCCAGCAAGACATAGCCCTTAGACTTTTCCTCCCCGTCTCTCCCAACCGCGCCCTGATAGATGTTCTTCCGTCGAACAGCTGGCGGGCGCTGAGTCTATGTCCTCTCCCCGAGCCGACCGAGCACCCCCGAACCTATACCCTCGCCACAGACATCGCCCCACACCCCTTGACTCTCTGGCCCAGCAACAGCTCTCCTCATTGTCTATTTCCTCCTGGTCGTGCTCGCCGCACGCCGCGGCCAGACAGCGAGCGCCACGTAATTGGTAGCATCCTGGCCGTCTCCTAGATAAGGTATACCCGGGACTCCACTCTCACTCACCCCGACACTGCCTCCTTCCCAGAAGACCCCCAGAACGAGCCCCATCTCTCCCATCTCCTTTCTTCCTCAAGTTCGACTGACCGCCAACGCGGATGGCCGCACGTCGCATGTCTGACTCGGGCGTCTCCGGCCCCTCCTTTTCCATTACCTCTATTCCCCTCTCTATGTTATTTCTCACTATCCTCATGGTTATGTTCCAGGACGACAGGAAGCTCAGCTTCGTTGGTGATCTCGTCCGCCCGCTGCAGCCGCCCGGTGAGCTCCATGCTCCGGCCATCTGTAGCATGCTCGACTGAGCCCATGAGCTCGGCGACCTCTTTCTGAGCCTCCTCGTGCTGGGCGTGCATCCAGGCTGGCTCCCAATCCCACTCCGGCGATCGGCCGATGAAACTCCGGTGAGCTCTCCTCCGATCCGTCGTCTCCGTCAAACCCAGCGCTAGCCAGGCATCGCGCATGTTTAGAATTCCTGGAGCATGATTATTAAAGCAGCGATCATGTCCAATTCGGCCTAGATCTACTAGATTCAGCCCACTAGCGGAATTTCTTTTTTTGGAAAATCTGTGAAACGATTCACTATATCTGTTAATTTGTAAAATCCACCACAAATTCCCTGGGCATGCTAATTCAATGATTCAAATTTCCATGTGTTCCTTGTTCAAATAACTATCATTTGGCTCTGGTCCCATGTCAAAATATTTCGTGTAGATTTATGTTTATTAAATTTTGTGAAACTGCACCCTTTGACTTCAAAAATCCAGATTTGGAGTTTTAGGATTCGTAAAATAGTGAAACCAACTCTCAGTGAAACCTAGATGAATTGTATTGCATGTGCTACTGGTATGAACCCTTTGTGCCACTTGTACTTGCCATAGTAAATAAAATGCCGCAGAGCCTTTTTTGGCTTAATTAATTTAAAATTCCCATTTTATAGGTGCTGCTGGAATGAATCCAATTTTCAGATGTCATGCATGTGCATTAGCTACAAATTCTCTGAGCTCATAATTTTTGGATGTACAGAGAGATACTGAGAATTTAACTTCTAAGTTATGTGCCTTCAGCACTATGAAATTCATATAAAAAGTTTTATAACTCTGAATTGGATGAATCCACTTTGGTTGGATTCATAAATTCAATACCTATATAGAGGTACCCTGTTTGCATGATTTAGTGACTTATAAATTATTAGGTTTAATTTATGCCTTGTGCTTGTTGTGTGTGTATTTAATTCCATATTTAATCAAGGAAAATGGAAAGTGCTTGAAACCACTAGGAGTAGTTCAGTAATGTGTTATACTACCTACTGGTGTTGTTTTGGCATGTTATGCCTGCTGTGAGTAAGTATGTGGTGATTGTTTGATTGCTTGCTCATTATTTTACTTTGTCGGCGTTAGATTCGAACGACACCGGGTTTTCTGGAGAGGGAAAATCTTTGAGTATCAAGAGGAGGAGCACTTTGATGGTTTTTGAAGAATAAGACCAGGGACAAGCTGAATTGAGGTAAGCCATCTAAACTTGTTGCATATCTGATCCTAGTTTTACTTATTGCATGATTTATTACTGTTTATGAAAATGCATTGTTTTATGTTGCTATTGCCCTAAATAGCAATTGTTAGCGACTTGGCTCCGCAAGTCAAATGATAGCATCCTCATGGATGTCCCCTATCTTGACACCTACTTATTCCCTAGAATTAGTGGTGTGATAGTTAGCATCATAGCCTTTGGAAAACTCTGTAGTGGAGCAAAACTCTAGGTTGGGGACACTCAATTGGGATGTTTTGAAAATGACTTCAAAAACCTTCGAATAGGAAGCTATTCCATTGATGGATTCCAAAATGAGATTTTGAAAATAAGGTGGGGATGAACATCCCGGAGATGGAGACAAGTTTGGTTTCATAAGAAAAACATTGGTGTTTCTTTGTAGTGTTCAGAACAATTAACCCGTGCAACCACGATTACCCTGGTATGGGACAGGGCTTAGCTCATAGTTTATTTATTTTAGTACGGGAGTCTCATAACTATATAAGGGTACGCGGTACCCCGGAATCTGGATTGCCGCAAGTAAATGGGCAATAGTAAATCGGGATCCAGTGAAGGATTTATCCGGCCGGAAGACACTATGGGTCTCCTGACGTGGCACTGGGGTTACGCTCGAACGTGGAGGTAGACTGCCAGGATGTGCCGGGGAGGTACATACTCCATAGGGTAGATTCCCGTACTAAGGTAGATAAGCGAAAGGCTTTGATCGGGTGCTTGTCATGGCATATGATGTTATGCGGGGAAGATGCCCGCACGATAAGTATCCGGATGATTGTCGGTAAAGTGTACAACCTCCACAGAGTGTAAACCTATTCAAATAGCTGAGTCCTCGGTCATGTACGGTTGGAAAGATCACTACATTGCCCAATGCAGTTTTGGTTTTAAAAGTGGATTTCGGAAAAATGGAGAAAGGTGTCGGACGGAGTACTCGGAGGGTACTGCCGTGGCACGGGTATGGTTTGGAGTACTTGTAGGGTACTGCCGAGGAATTGGAGATGGTCATGTGTGATTGACCTGGTCTTATGAATGGAGATGGTCATGTTTGATTGACCTGGTTTATGAAAAAAAGGGTCTCCCCCTTCCTAGAGATTTTACTAAAATTATTTTATAAATGTTTTTAATAAGGATATAGAGATGTCGTAGAACATGGTTCTGGACATGCTATATCGACACGAGAAAACCATGTTTTCAAAGAAAATAAACTAGACTAGAGCCTTTCCTTGCTATAGCCAAACTACATATCAACTCACTTTCTTTAGATGGTTTGCGAGTACAATTCAAATGTACTCACGGCTTTGTCCCTAGCTATTAACTTGGTCAGACTTGGAGGAAGACTTTAATGAGGAAGATGAAGGTGTTTACGATGACGCCGGTGCGAACTAGGAACGTCTCCCAGTCAGTTGCCTGTAGGGTAGTAGGCATAATGTGGGTCCTCAATGTTGCTTGGTATCCGCTGCTTAGTTGTAGACTTGCCCTGTGTGGCAATATCATACTTGGTCATGTGACCAATTGTAAGTATATTATTCGGTACTGAAATGGATGATGTAATTCTATTATCAACTCGGATATGTGGATTCACGACACACTGATCATGGGATCGTGAATTGTATGCATATCGGATATTCCGGATGGGTAATCCGGGGTCCCCACAGAGTTGGTATCAGATCCATCCTGACTTTAGGAGACCCTAGTTAGCATGGGCGTTAGTTAGTAAAATAGTATTTTGGGTAAAAACTAAATACAAAAATTCACTTATCCTAATTAGCCAATAGAGTGGCTTATACCATTCTCATCCCTTCAGAACTTCTAGTCTTACCTCTCCGATTGCCAAAGCTTTCGCAGATTTTACTATCTCGTCTCATCCTCTTCAACTCTAAATACTGGACGACTGTTCCCAATTAGACCTAAAGCCTAGCAATTGAAGATGAAGCAAAAGTTTCACTCGGGCTTCTTCACGCCTCTCAAGTCTCGGGATATGAAGCATGGCGCCCAACTTAGCCCTATATGAAGCCTTGTGGATACTCTCCCAAGAAGTGTTAAAACAATTTGCCTTTGGTTCATTCCAAATGGCTATGTCAAGGAGCTGACCTTGTTCGTCCCTGGACTCGCACTTTTGCAGTCGTCAAGGACCAAGTTCTCGGTTGCTTGACTAGAAATTTTTAGGTCTGGCACGAGACATCATCACATATGAAGGACTTCAACAACCTTTTCGAAGACCTCACATCCGTGTAATGTGAGCAAGAGTACCTACAAGATCTACACTTCCGAACTCAATGTCAACAGCACAACAACACTGCGGCTACCTCATCGACTACCATCAATCTCAACTGAAGCGAGAGTCAAGCAAATGAAGGAGTCAACGACTATGACCAACCATGACCCTAGGATGAATAGGATAAGCTCATTTGTCTCATATGAGCTACCCCCAAATACTGCGAGTATTAGGCATCTTTAGGTACTTGGTGTACCCCATATGTTCTTGTGATTATTTGCAGTTGCCTTGTGTGTTTCTTGAGTGTGTTGTTATTGTGTGCTTATGCATGTTTTAGGCCTCTCGGCCTCAAAACCCCTTTGGTGTGTAAAACCCCAAATAGGAAAAATACTTTTACTTATTATTTATCTCTTATCTATGTATGTTTGCCCAAGTAGCATAGATAGGTTAAAGGTATGACGCTAACTCTAACCTTGATAATAGTGGATGATAACTCTTGTTGCCAAACATACTGAAGATCCGAGGCAACAATTTTTACTACGTGTTTCAATCTCCGTCAAGACCTATCTACAACGTCAAGGGAGCAGAAGATAGACCCGCTCGGACTATGAAAGACTTCTCGAAGATGATGACTACATTAACATGGGTTTAATTTTAAAATGGAGTCCTGCTAACTTCGATGATACTCTCTTAACCCATCTAGCACTGTCTAAACTTCTAACAAGCCGACTAACATTGAGCATAGTAGTATTAAAGCCAAGCCTAACTTCTGTAGTTCGGCACGTTTTTGTCACTTGAAGCCCGAAGACTCACGTGATTGATCTCCACCAAGCAAAGTGAAGCCTAAAGACTCTTCAAGATCAAGCCCTCGACTGGCCTCCACCAAAGAAGAACCTTCAACTCAAGCCCGAGACAACCCAGAAGAATGCTTCCGATTAGGACTAACATATGCCGTGTTAGTTAAAAAGCATAGAGAGATAAGTCTACAGATCCGACGTACCTCGTAAGACCAGTCATCATTATCTGTATTCTCCAAAGGATTACAAGCCCTAGACTAAAGGTCTACGCCCACATCAAGCACCAAGGAGCAACACCAAGAGTTGAAGATTCCATCAAAATACACGGAGGTCTACACCAACATCAAGCTTTAAGGCGCAACACCAAGATCTGAAGATTCCATCAAGCTACACAAAGGAAGAATCGACTCCAAGCCAACAAAAGCTCCCTGAGAAGCCTCGACTTTTCAAGACCCCAATTGCAACTAAAAACACTAACTCTTGTAGAATATTTTGGGAATACTAGATAGCTTAACCCCACTAACCGTAAAAATGATCCGACGAGGTTTCGACAAGATAATTTTGGCAACCTCAACTCTTCAGCCATCAACTTCAGCAAATGAAGATGATCTACATCTTCGGCAAAAGCAAGTCTTCGATGCAACTCAGAGTATCACCGGTGAGTTAGAAGAGCAACTGTTGCAGCCTAACTCTAACTTAATCATTGCACCCCTCTAGTACCACACTTAGGAATCTCAGGACGAGATTCTTTTTAAGGGGGGAAGATCTGTAACATCCCAACTTTTGTAACCAAGTTTAAGTATTGTTAAGTGAGGCAAAAATTAGGGCCAACAAAAACTTTTTGTGTTATTATTTGGAAATAGTGTTTCTTGGCTGGTTGTGTTGGTTGTTGTGTTAAGCATGTCTGCTTGATTTGCTTGATGAACAATCTTGTGAACTATTATTTTACAAACATTTAAACAAATAGATTTCAAAACAACTTTTGAACACTTTATCAACAATAGTAGATGTTTATGTCTCCACTAGTTCTAAAGATATTTATAAAAGCCTTACTCCCTTTTTGGAAACTCTTTTCAACACCACCCTAACATGATCATCATTGAGCATTTGTTCCCCTTGTTTCTTGAAAATACTAGAATGTTGTGTGCTTTGACTTTGCTTGATCTTGTGTGGTAAATTGACTTGTGTGATTCTCATGTGTATGTGTGTGTGTGTCTATGAACTACATGTAGGCCTATGGCCTAACCTATCTAAAATTCATCAAATTATAACATGGCCAGTGGGGGTATTCCTATAAAATTATTTTAGTCTATCTTTCCAATAAAACCTATTTTGATGTTTTCCACTCTGAAAACTCTAAAACTCTATTGAACTGAGTATTCATTTTCAAAATACTAGTTTATTAACAAAAAAATAGAAATGAGGTTCACTCCTATATGAGCACTCATTTCATTTTAAAAATTTCTTTTATAAATATATTTTCATAACTACTTTTCCTATTTTCAAAATTAGCTGAATGGGAAGAATACCTCTGTGGTATTATTCTTGTCTCTGAAAAATTACGGGAATACTACCCAAGGTTTATAATTGTATTTGTGGCTACTTTCTTTCTCCAACCCCACTTGGCTATGAACAACTTTTCTTTGCAAAAGCCTCCTTTATCTCTGATCTATTTGACTATGTGACCAAACCTTATACTAAAATCATATATCTCGATCTCCACTTCTATCATCTTTCCAAGATCATCCTTGAATAATTAATCTATCTCTCCCCTTCTTGAAATGGTTATAATCCAATACCCCTTTCTATTGACTTTGTTGACTATTAGCTTAGTGGCCAAATCAGATCCCTAATAATCCTTCCAAGCCAAGTACTACCCCCATCAAAATTCAAATGGAGCATTCCCTCTAATTTTTCCTAAACCGTAACATCCCTTTTTACTATCTTTCTGCCCACCAAAACTATTCCAGTGTTTTATCAATCATTTTTTTAGAAACTCTTCTCATACAAATTATGGAAATGTGACCGTTACATAGTTCCCCTCCTTTCCCATCAAAAATATTTTCTATAAAATTATTTCTTCATATTTTTTTTCTTATTATCAAAATGCATGACAATGTCAACTACTATGTCTCGCATTTTTAAGCTCCATTTAAATGTGGGAAAGTTCTACCATGCATTGTTATGCATGTAGAACCCTCGGAACCCAAACACTAGTTGTGTATTTTTAAAAATTCCTTGAAATAATTTACCATCAAACCGAAACTCAAATCTTGTGTTCATGCACTACAAGAAAAGAATCTTTTGAGCTCCCAAAAATCTCTAGACTTGGCAAGGTCATACGCCGCATCAATACCATCATCTGTGAACCATTATCTCCTGCAAGTATTTGGAAGAGGATTGGTATAAATTCGAATCCTAAAAGTGGAACAATACATGAAATAACATCTATTTCTATCTCTCGCTTTCCTAATAGATTTGCTCAAACACCCTACTCATGCACGAAATGTGCATTTGCTATAGAACTAATTTTGGCCAGTTGCTTTTGGAAAGAAAGAGAGAGTGAGAGGCGTATGCATGCCTTGGCAAAAATCTTATAAACTTTTGCTGTCGGTTCTCTCTCTCTATAGAGTACAGCCAGACCTTCGACATTTGGACACACCCAGCTACTCACCTGACACCCTCACGTCCCCTCCCACTTGTCCTTTTTGCTTGGATCGCACCAGTGTGGCTGGCATGCTCCCGGAGCACCCTTGTCAGCCAAGGAATTGGAAAGGCATCCATAGCCCTCATAGCCTGGCCACTGGCCTCCCCTGTGACCGCTCGAGCCTTCCCCAGCAAGACATAGCCCTTAGACTTTTCCTCCCCGTCTCTCCCAACCGCGCCCTGATAGACGTTCTTCCATCGAACAGCTGGCGGGCGCTGAGTCTATGTCCTCTCCCCGAGCCGACCGAGCACCCCCGAACCTATACCCTCGCCACAGACGTCGCCCCACACCCCTTGACTCTCTGGCCCAGCAACAGCTCTCCTCCTTGTCTATTTCCTCCTGGCCGTGCTCGCCGCACGCCGTGGCCAGACAGCGAGCGCCACGTAATTTGTAGCATCCTGGCCGTCTCCTAGATAAGGTATACCCGGGACTCCACTCTCACTCACCCCGACACCGCCTCCTTCCCAGAAGACCCCCAGAACGAGCCCCATCTCTCCTGTCTCCTTTCTTCCTCAAGTTCGACTAACCGCCAACGCGGATGGCCGCACGTCGCGTGTCCGACTCGGGTGTCTCCGGCCCCTCCTATTCCATTACCTCTGTTCCCCTCTCTATGTTGTTTCTCCCTATCCTCATGGTTACGTTCCAGGACAACAGGAAGCTCGGCTTCGTTGATGATCTCGTCCGCCCGCTGCAGCCACCCGGTGAGCTCCATGCTCCGGCCATCTGTAGCATGCTCGACTGAGCCCATGAGCTCGGCGACCTCTTTTTGAGCCTCCTCGTGCTGGGCGTGCATCCAGGCTGGCTCCCGATCCCACTCCGGCGATCGGCCGATGAAACTCCGGTGAGCTCTCCTCCGATCCGTCGTCTCCGTCAAACCCAGCGCTAGCCAGGCATCGTGCATGTTTAGAATTCCTAGAGCATGATTATTAAAGCAGCGATCATGTCCAATTTGGCCCAGATCTACTAGATTCAGCCCACTAGCGGAATTTCTTTTTTTGGAAAATCTGTGAAACGATTCACTATATCTGTTAATTTGTAAAATCCACCACAAATTCCCTGGGCATGCTAATTCAATGATTCAAATTTCCATGTGTTCCTTGTTCAAATAACTATCATTTGGCACTGGTCCCATGTCAAAATATTTCGTGTAGATTTATGTTTATTAAATTTTGTGAAACTGCACCCTTTGACTTCAAAAATCCAGATTTGGAGTTTTAGGATTCATAAAATAGTGAAACCAACTCTCAGTGAAACCTAGATGAATTGTATTGCATGTGCTACTGGTATGAACCCTTTGTGCCGCTTGTACTTGCCATAGTAAATAAAATGCCGCAGAGCCTTTTTTGGCTTAATTAATTTAAAATTCCCATTTTATAGGTGCTGCTGGAATGAATCCAATTTTCAGATGTCATGCATGTGCATTAGCTACAAATTCTCTGAGCTCATAATTTTTGGATGTACAGAGAGATACTGAGAATTTAACTTCTAAGTTATGTGCCTTCAGCACTATAAAATTCATATAAAAAAGTTTTATAACTCTGAATTGGATGAATCCACTTTGGTTGGATTCATAAATTCAATACCTATCTAGAGGTACCCTGTTTGCATGATTTAGTGACTTATAAATTATTAGGTTTAATTTATGCCTTGTGCTTGTTGTGTGTGTATTTAATTCCATATTTAATCAAGGAAAATGGAAAGTGCTTGAAACCACTAGGAGTAGTTCAGTAATGTGTTATACTACCTACTGGTGTTGTTTTGGCATGTTATGCTTGCTGTGAGTAAGTATGTGGTGATTGTTTGATTGCTTGCTCATTATTTTACTTTGTCGGCGTTAGATTCGAACGACACCGGGTTTTCTGGAGAGGGAAAATCTATGAGTATCAAGAGGAGGAGCACTTTGATGGTTTTTGAAGAATAAGACCAGGGACAAGCTGAATTGAGGCAAGCCATCTAAACTTGTTGCATATCTGATCCTAGTTTTACTTATTGCATGATTTATTACTGTTTATGAAAATGCATTGTTTTATGTTGCTATTGCCCTAAATAGCAATTGTTAGCGACTTGGCTCCGCAAGTCAAATGATAGCATCCTCATGGATGTCCCCTATCTTGACACCTACTTATTCCCTAGAATTAGTGGTGTGATGGTTAGCATCATAGCCTTTGGAAAACTTTGTAGTGGAGCAAAACTCTAGGTTGTGGACACTCAATTGGGATGTTTTGAAAATGACTTCAAAAACCTTGGAATAGGAAGCTATTCCATTGATGGATTCCAAAATGAGATTTTGAAAATAAGGTGGGGATGAACATCCCGGAGATGGAGACAAGTTTGGTTTCATAAGAAAAACATTGGTGTTTCTTTGTAGTGTTCAGAACAATTAACCCATGCAACCACGATTACCCTGGTATGGGACAGGGCTTAGCTCGTAGTTTGTTTATTTTAGTACGGGAGTCTCATAACTATATAAGGGTACGCGGTACCCCAGAATCCGGATTGCCGCAAGTAAATGGGCAATAGTAAATTGGGATCCAGTGAAGGATTTATCCGGCCGGAAGACACTATGGGTCTCCTAACGTGGCACTGGGGTTACGCTCGAACATGGAGGTAGACTGCCAGGATGTGCCGGGGAGGTACATACTCCATAGGGTAGATTCCCGTACTAAGGTAGATGAGCGAAAGGCTTTGATCGGGTGCTTGTCATGGCATATGATGTTATGCGGGGAAGATGCCCACACAATAAGTATCCGGATGATTGTGGGTAAAGTGTACAACCTCTGCAGAGTGTAAACCTATTCGAATAGCCGAGTCCTCGGTCATGGACGATTGGAAAGATCACTACATTGCCCAATGCAGTTTTGGTTTTAAAAGTAGATTTCGGAAAAATGAAGAAAGGTGCCGGACGGAGTACTCGGAGGGTACTTGTAACATCCCAAATTTTCAAATATAAAATTTTCATCATGCATTCATTGCATATTGCATATCAAGATCATTTCCAAAGTTTTGAATCTTTTCTTTCAAAAAAATATTGTTTCAAATGCCCCTTTACCCCAAATTTTAGAAACAAAAAGGTTTCAGAAAGAAAGTATTTTAAAATGAGTTCCATTAGTTATGGAACTATTTTATTTTTCTTCTAGTAAATTTTGAAAACCAAATATTGGGAAGTTATTAAACTTAACTTCCTAGTTATTGGACTCTATATTTAAAGTTCTTATAAATTATTTCTTTTCCATCATATCACTAAACCTCTGGTTTATAGGTTGTAAACACACTTTCTAAAGACCAAAAGTGGTCAGCTTGGCTTTTATTCAAATCTGAATATAATAGCCTTTTCAAAACCCAAAACAGATTTTTGAAACAAAAGAAAAAGAAAACAGAAAGAAAAAATAAAAAGGGAGAACCAGCAGCCCACTTGGGCCGCACCCGGGAGCCAGCCGGCCCAGCTCACCCCGAACCAGCCCAAACCCCGCTCCCCCTCCCCTTTCTCACTGCCATGCGGGCCCCACCTGTCATCACTCCCCCGCAATCCCCTCTCTCTCACCGTTTCCAGTAACGCTCACCGGCGTTACTCCCCCGGTGATTACTCGCAGATTAAATGGCCATGAAGACCTCTCCTATAAAGCCCCGCACTCCCCTCTCCCACTCCTCCCTTTTCCCTCTGAAAAGACGCCGCCGGGCTGCTCAAATCGCTCGCCGGAGCTCGCAGTCTCCGCCGCCAGACATCGTCGATTCCGATGCGGTGAAGCCTCCCCTTCTCCCCTCTAGCTCCCCCTCTTTCTCCCCTCTCTCTGAAGCGTCGATTGATAGCCTTGCCCCACTTTTTCTCGCATTTTTTTGAGCTCCCCATCGACCACCGAGGCCGCCGTCGACTCCAGCCACCTCTCGCCATCGCCTCGGGAAGCGCCAGTCGTCGATGACCACAGATTCGAGGTCGCCGTCGTCTGCTGAACGCCGTCGCGTATTCCTCGACGCCTTTGATCACCAGGAGCTCGCCGCCGTCGACCATCTGGGCGCCTCGCCGGAAAATTCTCCACGCCGGTGAGCCTCCCCTGTTCCTTTTCCTTTCAGCCCTTGGATCAAGATCGTAGGGTTGAAGTTAGAATCAGAACCCAAATCGGTACTGGCCAATAACGTCGTGCCACGTCGCCTGCCCAGTCAGCCCCCCCAGTCAAACCAGTCAAAACTCTTTACGAATTCGAAATCAAATCTCGGATTTATTACAGATCTTGTAAAATCGATAGAAAATAAAATACTTAGCCAAAAATTACAAATAATACCTCGTTGGAATCCTTAGAATGTGTAGATTCCAGTAGTGCAATAAAACTTGTTATTTTATGGGTTCATTTTGAATCTATCATCAGATCTGAATCAAACCTTCGGTTACATAATAAATTCATAACTTTTGTTCTGTGAGTCCAAATGCTACAATTTTGTAGTCTATGGAATCCTTGGAACATATAAAACACTTTAGGATCAAAAGTTTTCAAAATTAATACGTGCACAAACTTGCTACTGTTAAATATGTTCAAATCACTATTTTCATTACCATTTGAAATCTAAAAACTATTTATGAGTGAAACCACTTGCAGTGGCTTCAAGTTACTGTCACCTAACCAGTGGTAGCTCAAACTTATTTTTACAGTACAGTACCAAACCAGAACCTATTTTCAGAAGTGTTATCCTAATTTTACCAAATGAACATTTTGTTAATGCCTTGTTATTTATTAAATAAAATCCTTTCTAACACCACACTTGTTTTCAAAAGCATCATGTTCCATCTTATACAACATTTTCACACACTCACTTAGTGTGTGAAATTAAAATGACATTTGCATACATGCATACATGTATACATGTCTATGTTTGTCATTAGAAATAGATTATTGATTGTTTGAATGTTTGGATTGAATAGATTGTGAAGAGGAGCAAGACAACCTTTGTGACTGTTGTGAGTGTGCAAGCTATTACCAAGGCAAGTGACACACATGTCCCTTTACCCATTTTACTTATGCATTAGTGTATTCACCTCTTGTAGTATGCATGATAGGTGAATTATTCAACTATTTTATCAAATGCTTAGATCCTAGTAGTGTGTAGTTATCCTCAAACCCCACCTGTTAGGATGTTAAATACTTTGAAAATATTGATGCCATGCTATGATCACTTGATAAAAGTGTTTTGTGAACAAATTAAGAACTTCAACTAAAATGAAACACCTGGGTGGATTGGTTTGATGATGGAGGCGATGTTGAGTGGCGACCTGGGGCTACACATTGTGTAGTTGCTGCCTGGGCGTTCACTTGTGGTTTGCCACCCAGGAACAAAGAGGTTACTATGTCTTCCATGCTTAGAGTGCTTCCAGTGCAGCCTTATGACATTATGGGCTCTGTCTTGACTGATTAGATGTGGGAGTGCAACTTGTGTGCAAGAAGTGGTGGTAGTTGAATTGTAGGTTGGGAACGGAGCTTGCTAAGTTAGTTGCCCTCTCCTTCTAAAAGGTCTCGTTTCATTTTATGTATGGGAATAAAATGAATCGTAAGGTGAAAGTGCACAACCCTTGCAAGGTGTTTAAACTAATCGATTAGCCGTGTCCTCGGTTATGGACAATTGAGTCTCTAGACATGGAATGTATGGAAGAATCTCATCACCGATTCTAAATAAATAAAATTTTGTCTAGAAACCTCTAGGAAGGAACTAAGGACCATGCACTCCGAGGGGTGGTGGTGCCTGAGGTTCCAACTTTGTTGAATTGCACCCAGTGCTACATAACTTGCAACTATGTAGCATTTGGGGGTTATTTCGACCCTTTGAAAATTAAAACCTCGAAATAAAATCTTGATTTAAAATAGGACAAAATTGGCTTTATGCAAACTAGCCCAGAGATCCACCAGCCAAATAGCATGTAGCTAGTTCTTTCACAACTGCCACCAAATATGTGTCATTTGCCAGTACATCATTGTACTGACCCCCATTATGCGGCTGCATAATCAAATGTGCAGGTTCTTCTGATGAGGAGTGAAGTGTTAGGATCTCGAGTCTACATACCAACATGACTGCTTGTGGCGCATGGTGAAGATGGAGACTCGCTACTATTTTAGTTCCGTTGTGTCAAGTTGAACTCTGTTATTTGTTTCAGTCCATGAGACTATGAGGATTTGTAATAATTTGTGAGACCTATGTATCTGGATCTGCATGAAATCTTGATACTATGCAATGATTACTATATTTTGTTCTGTGGTGCTATCATTGATCCAGGGAATAGCACATAACATAGGTGTTCCACCTTAATCCAAAGGTGGGGCGTCACAAAATGGTATCAGAGCATAGTGTTTCCTGTAGGATTGAGACCCTAGGATTTGACAACCATAGGACACAAAATTTTACTTCTAAATACTATGCAAAATAATCATGATCTTATTGTCTTAACCATTTCATTCTTACTTGTATTTCTCTTCTTGTTCTTATCGTTTCCTCTTCTTTTGAAAATGTTGTAGATGGACACCTATGATGAGAGAGTTGTGGCTGGTGAGGGAGACTACCTTTTCTCGGAGGTGCTGCTTGACCTCGCCACCCAGCTTCAGATACCACCTCCAGTTTTCTGTGGGAAGATGTAGTACAAGGAGTATGGTATGGAGAAGTGGTTAATCCAAACCACTATCCAAGGAAGACTTGATGAAGACGGAGAGTCCACAATGGAGTACACCGAAGCATATGTGGACTGGAGGTATTCAGTGGAGATTGCCATGCAGGGCGCCATCGCCCGCATTCGTCACAAGTACAGAGCTCACATCCCACGTCCTTCAGCTTATGGGATGATTGGAGAGCGATCTGTTGGAGGACATGTAGTGGATCGCAGAGGCCAGGAGTTCCAATCCCTTCTGAGAGGCTACCTCACTGAGAGGGAGCGCTGCTCAGTCAATCTGGAAGACATGCTGAAGAAGCAGATTATCAACCAGGACCAGTTCATAGATCTCATGGATCTTGCCACCAAAAAGATCGTGGAGACTGAATCTGCTCTCGTGATGATGGATGAGAAGAAGACTCAACTAGAGAACAAACTCAAGATTGTTGAAGGACCCTTGCAGTTAGGCGGGAAGATTCTCCAAGATGACATCTGGTCTCATCTTCTGGAAAAGACCCTACTGCTGCAGTATGACAACCTGCAGAAGTTGGGTGATGAGAAGAAGCAGATGGAGGAAGTCAACAATGAGCTGGAGTCTGAGAATGAGAAGCTAAAGATGAAGCTTGCAGAGTTAGAAGCAAGTAAGAAGAAAGAGGAATCCAAGGAAGAAGAGGATCCCGAGGAGAGACTCGTGTATTCCTCTAGTGATGGTCTATCCTATGAGGAATGGGAAGCCAAGGCACTGAGAGACCTCAAGAAGGCAGAGCGTCGAGACCCTCTACCCCTCTCATGCCTCAAGAGGGTTAAGAGAGGCTAGTTGACCACCATCATCGTCTTGTATCATTTGCGATAGCACGTTTGTATTGTCTTACCGTGTTGGTATGGCAGTACCATTTAACATTTGCTTTTTCGAACTCTTAGTGTTTGTTTCTAAACTTGTCAAGCCGTGTGCTTCGCAGTTTAAAATCCTTTTAATTCAAAGGTTGTGTGCTTGTTTATTGTTTGTGGTTGGTTTGTTGTATTGTGCATGGGTAGGATTTTACTCCTTTAGCTTTATCTGTCTAATACTCATCTATGCTATCAACTACCCCAGATGCCACCTCGTCGTGCCAACAACAACAATGGGAATGAAAATGAGAACAACAACAACAATGACACCAATGCGGTGATTCAGCAACTAGTGGCAGCTCAGGCACAACTGATGCAAATGATGACCTAGTTCTTCCAGACAAATGCAAACAACAATAACAATAACAATCCCCCGCCACCACCGCCGCCACCCCCACCCCAGGTGGATAGATTGGCAAGGTTTCTGAGGCTGAGACCCAGCAAGTTCTCATCTGCTACCGAACCAATAATAGCTGATGACTGGCTGCGTTCAGTCAACAAAGACCTGACCACCTGTGAATGCACTGACGCTGAAAAGGTGCGCTTCACTGCTCACTTACTGGAAGGGCCGGCAGCTATGTGGTGGGAGACATACCAGGTTACCCATCCAATAGATGATCTGGACTGGAACACCTTCAGAGAAGGCTTCCGTACTGCCCACATATCCTCGGGCACTATAAATGTGAAGAAGGAGGAATTCCCCAGTCTGCGACAATGTGGAAGAACTCTGAAGGAGTACATGGATGACTTCTGTGCTCTCTCCAGGTATGCACCTGAAGATATTGATACTGATGCAAAGAGGAAGGAAAAGTTCCTCAGTGGGCTCAAGGGAGAACTCAAAATACCCCTGTCAGTGGCCTATGCTCCAAATTATCAGTCTCTACTTGATCAGGCCATCACTCTGGACAACAACATCAAGAAAGAAGAGAACCATAAAAGAAAGTTCAGTAACAGCAAGAGCCATGTGGAACCATTCCACAAGACGCACCACTCATCTGAGAGCAGTGGACATGGCAGCTCTCACAAACATGGGAATCGTTTCAACAAAGGAAATGGTAGCCACTTCAGCAGCCATAAGCATAGTGGAGGTTTCAAGGGAAACAACTCCAGTGGACATCACGACGGACACAATGGTCAGCATCGCCACAACACTGAACCCAAGAAGGACCTCTCTGGCATCACTTGCTTCAAGTGCAAGAAGAATGGACACTATTCTTCCAGCTGCCCAAAAAACAAGATCACTGAGCTTGCTAAGCCCAATCCATTCCAGAAGGGCCAAGTGAACCACCTCAATGTGGAGGAGGTGATGAATGAACCTGATGCAGTAATGGGTATGTTCCCTCTCAACTCATTTACAGCATTAGTTTTATTTGATACCGGAGCATCTCATTCATTCATATCAAGAACTTTTGCAAACAAAAATGGGTTCCCTACTGAAACTATAGGAAAAACCATTAAAGTAAGTTCCCCTGGAGGAGAATTGTTAGTCGATGCTGGTTGCAGGAATCTGATTCTAGAAATTGGTAAATATGAGTTTCCAACCCATCTAGTAATTCTAGACTCACATGGTTTAGATGTAATCTTGGGCATGGATTGGATGACTACCTATGGAGGAGTCATAGACTGTGTGAATAGAGCAATTACACTCACCACCCCAGAAGGGAGAAGAATTAGATACAAATCCCAACTGGATTTTAATGATATTAGGCTAAACCATCTTAAGGGGGTTAGCCTAGATGAAGTGCACATAGTGAATGAATACCCAGATGTGTTCCCTGATGAGCTACCAGGAATGCCACCTGATAGAGATGTAGAGTTTCTCATTGATCTGCTACCGGGCACAGGCCCAATAGCAAAGAGACCCTATCCTATGTCCACTGATGAGTTGAAAGAACTCAAGAAACAATTAGCAGAATAGTTAGGAAAGGGATTCATTAGAGAAAGTTCGTCATCATGGGGAGCGCCAGTTCTGTTTGTCGAGAAGAAGGATAAGAGTCAGCGTTTAGTGATGGACTATCGTTCGTTGAATGAAGTGACCATCAAAAACAAATATCCACTACCAAGAATCAATGACTTGTTTGATCAGTTAGAAGGAGCTAGCGTGTTTTCCAAGATTGATCTTAGATCTGGATACTTTCAGCTCAAGATTAGAGAACTTGACATTCCCAAGACAGCCTTCGTCACTAGATATGGCTCGTATGAATATACGGTGATGCCTTTTGGTTTAACCAATGCACCGTCATACTTCATGAGCATGATGAACAAAGTGTTCATGGAATTTCTAGATAAGTTTGTCGTTGTCTTCATTGACGACATACTGGTCTACTCAAAAAGCAAAGAAGAACATGAAAAGCATCTACGTGCAATATTGGAGAAACTCTGAGAGCACAAGTTATATGCTAAATTCAACAAATGTGAGTTTTGGCTCAATGAAGTAGGATTCCTTGGACACATTATAACCAAGGAGGGAATTGCAGTCGACCCAGCCAAAGTGATCACAGTAACGGAATGGGAACCACCCAAGAATGTTGGGGAAATTCGTAGTTTCTTGGGATTGGCCGGATACTACCGGAGATTCATTGAGAACTTTTCAAAAGATAGCTAAACCAATGACTGAGTTATTAAAGAAAGAAAAGAAGTTTGAATGGACAGAAGCTTGTGAAAATAGTTTTCAAGAGTTGAAAAAGAGATTGGTGTCTGCACCCGTTCTGTGCTTACCGGATATAGAAAAAGAATTTCAGGTGTATTGCGACGCGTCTCGTCAAGGTCTAGGAAGTGTGTTGATGCAAGGAGGCAAAGTAGCAGCCTATGCTTCTAGACAACTCAAGAAACATGAACTCAACTATCCAACTCATGACCTTGAGTTAGCTTCAGTAGTTCACGCCTTGAAGACTTGGAGACACTATTTCATGGGAAAGAGATGTGAGGTCTTCAGCGACCACAAAAGTTTGAAGTACATCTTTACTCAGAAAGACCTCAACATGAGACAAAGAAGATGGTTAGAACTCATCAAGGATTACGATTTGAGTTTGCAATACCATCCTGGTAAAGCAAATGTGGTAGCTGATGCCTTGAGCCGTAAGGCCTATGTGAACTGTCTATCAACAGAAGTGTTGTTAGAAGATCTGTGTAGGGAGTTGAGAGACCTCAGCCTGGAGGTAGTACCAAATGGTTACATAGCATCGCTAGCAGTGCAACCAACCCTAATAGACAGAATACGCCAAGCTCAGAAAGGAGATAAAGAGATAGAGAAGATCAAAGAAAATATGAGGAAGGACAAAGCTAAAGGCTTTAGTGAAGATGAACAAGGAACTATCTGGTTTGAGAAACGTATTTGTGTACCTGATGACCCTGATATTAGAAGATTGATATTCCAAGAAGCCCATGAAACCCCATACTCAATTCACCCTGGAAATACCAAGATGTACATAGACTTGAAAGAAAGATTTTGGTGGAGCAATATGAAGGGAGACATTGCCGAATATATAGCTAAATGCGATGTGTGCAGTAGAGTAAAAGCTGAACATCAGAAGCCAGCCGGACTACTTCAACCACTGAAGGTGCCAGATTGGAAATGGGATCAAATTGGTATGGACTTCATCACTGGGTTACCTCGCACAAAATCAGGGTATGACTCGATTTGGGTTATAGTCGATCGTTTGACCAAGGTAGCTCATTTCATACCAGTGAAGACCACTTACACTAGTGCAAAGTTAGCTGATATCTACATGAAGAGGATTGTAAGCCTTCATGGTGTTCCCAAGAGCATCGTGTTAGATAGAGGAACCCAATTTACCTCTCACTTCTGGAAGCAACTTCATGAATCACTAGGAACTAGGTTGGAATTTAGCACAGCATTCCACCCACAGATAGATGGACAAACAGAAAGAGTAAACCAGATTTTGGAAGATATGCTGAGGGCATGTGCTCTAGACTATGGGTCTTGTTGGGATGACAATTTGCCTTACGCAGAGTTTTCCTACAACAACAGCTATCAAGCCAGTATTGAGATGGCACCATTTGAAGCCTTGTACGGCAAGAAATGTACTACACCTCTACTATGGAGTGGTGTAGGAGAACGAAGTTTCTTCGGACCTGATATCATTCAAGAAGCTGAAGAAAAGGGTAAATTGATCAAGGATAGGTTGAAAATAGCTCAATCTCATCAGAAGAGCTACGCGGATAACAAGCGTAGAGACATCACCTATGAAGTGGGAGACAGAGCCTATCTCAGAGTATCACCCCTTCGTGGTGTTAAGAGATTTGGTATTAAGGGAAAGTTAGCACCCCGATTCATAGGACCATTCAAAGTCTTGTCCCGCAAGGGAGAAGTAGCCTATGAATTGGAACTACCCGAAATTCTTTCAACTGTACACAACGTGTTCCACGTGAGCCAGCTAAAGAAATGCCATCCAGAGATGTCAGAAACACCGTTGAACGATATGGTACCCCTCGAGGAAGTTCAACTAGAAAGTGACTTGACTTATGAGGAGAAACCCATTAAGATACTCGAGACAACAAAAAGAACTACACGCACCAAAACCATCAAGTTCTACAAAGTACAGTGGAGTCACCACACTGAAGAGGAAGCCACTTGGGAGCGTGAAGATACCCTTAGAGAAGATCACCCACACCTTTTTGCTAGCCTTTCCGAAGCTCGAGGGTGAGCTTCATCTTAAGGGGGTTAGTCTGTAACATCCCAAATTTTCAAATATAAAATTTTCATCATGCATTCATGGCATATTGAATATCAAGATCATTTCCAAAGTTTTGAATCTTTTCTTTCAAAAAAATATTGTTTCAAATGCCCCTTTACCCCAAATTTTAGAAACAAAAAGGATTCAGAAAGAAAGTATTTTAAAATGAGTTCCATTAGTTATGGAACTATTTTATTTTTCTTCTAGTAAATTTTGAAAACCAAATATTGGGAAGTTATTAAACTTAACTTCCTAGTTATTGGACTCTATATTTAAAGTTCTTATAAATTATTTCTTTTCCATCATATCACTAAACCTCTAGTTTATAGGTTGTAAACACACTTTCTAAAGACCAAAAGTGGTCAGCTTGGCTTTTATTCAAATCTGAATATAATAGCCTTTTCAAAACCCAAAACAGATTTCTGAAACAAAATAAAAAGAAAACAGAAAGAAAAAAATAAAAAGGGAGAACCAGCAGCCCACTTGGGCCGCACCCGGGAGCCAGCCGGCCCAGCTCACCCCGAACCAGCCCAAACCTCGCTCCCCCTCCCCTTTCTCACCGCCATGCGGGCCCCACCTATCATCACTCCCCCGCAATCCCCTCTCTCTCACCATTTCCAGTAACGCTCGCCGGCATTACTCCCCCGGCAATTACTCACAGATTAAATGGCCATGAAGACCTCTCCTATAAAGCCCCGCACTCCCCTCTCCCACTCCTCCCTTTCCCCTTGATGTCTACGCACTTCTATTCTTGTAGACACTTGTTGGGCCTCCAAGTGCAGAGGTTTGTAGAACAGCAGCAAGTTTCCCTTAAGTGGATCACCCAAGGTTTATCGAACTCAGGGAGGTTAGAGGTCAAAGCTATCCCTCTCAAGCAACCCTGCAATTACGATACAGAAAGTCTCTTTTGTCCCCAACACACCCAATACACTTGTCAGATGTATAGGTGCACTAGTTCGGCGAAGAGATAGTGAAATACAAGTGGTATAGATGATTATAAGTAGCAAACGTGGTGTGAAATAAATATCGCTGCAAGCAAACAAGTAACAAAATAGCAAGTAAACGGTGTGCAATGCTTGGAAACAAGGCCTAGGGATCATACTTTCACTAGTGGACACACTCCCAACAATATAACATGACTGAACAAGTAACTTCTCTTTGCTAAGGCACTCTGAATTACTCTCCTATTGAATAACACTAATCATTGCATAGTGGCTACAGAAGCACCCCTTAAAGTTCATCAAGTACTTGACAAACACCACTCATAGCGATACCCAAATCAGATCACAACTCAAGATAGAAATCATTGCAACTTAAACCAAGTACTAACACGGTGCACACACTGTCAACATTACACCATGAAAGGAGGAATAGATCACTCAAACTATCATAGCAATAATTATTCTCATAATCCACAAGAGATCACAATCATAGCCTAAACCAAGTACCACCATGATGCACGCACTGTCACCGTTACACCATAGCAGGAGGAATAGATTACTTTAATAACATCACTAGAGTACACAAAATATCTGAATAATAACATGTACTTGTTCAACATGATACAAAGCTCACGATCACATAAAGATCACATCATGGGAGAGAGAGGTGAACCACATAGCTACCGGTAGAGCCCTTAGCCCCGGGGATGAACTACTCCCTCCTCATCATAGGAGACAGCAAGGTTGATGGAGATGGCGGTGAGGTCGATGGAGACGGCGGAGACGGCGATGGAGACCGATGGAGATGGCTCCGGGGGCACTTCCCCGTCCCGGCAGGGTGCCGGAACAGAGACTTCTGTCCCCCGAAATTCGTCGGCGATGGCGGCGGAGCTGTGGAACTGTTTCTGGAAAATTGCCGAATCCCCTAGGGTTTTCCGTCCCGAGGCTTCTTATAGGCAAAAGGGCGATGTCAGAGGAGGGCCAGGGCCTCCTCACACATGGCTGGCGTGGCCAGGGGCCTGGCCGCGCCACCTGTGTGTGTGGGGCCCCTATGGCCCAGCTCCTACTCCTCTTCGGATCTCTGGAAGCTTCCGGGTAAAATAAGACTTCTGGATTTTGTTTTGTCCAATTCCGAGAATATTTCCTGTGTATCACTTCTGAAACACAAAAATAGTAGAAAACAGGAAACTGGCACTGTGGCACTTGTTAATAGGTTAGTTCTGAAAAATTCATAAAAGTGCCACTAAGTGTAACGAAACAATAGACAAATGGTGTAAAAACAAGCATGGAGCATCAAAAATTATAGATACGTTTGAGACGTATCAAGCATCCCCAAGCTTAACTCCTACTCGTCCTCGAGTAGGTAAGTGATAACAAAAGAATAATTTTTGAGGTGACATGCACCTACACAATCTTGATCATATATGTAAGCATTGGTGAGCTGGGATTAATAGAACTTAAAACATGGGCATGAAGATATAATCATGACAATAAGAACTTAGCAACCATGTTGTAAACATGCAAATGAACACAAACAAAAGATCATGAAAAATGAAACAATGAAAGTCAAACGTGTGTTCGAATCATAAGGAAAAACATACAAATGGTTTTCAGCTTGTCCTTCATGGAGAGCAAAACATAAATGCATAGGACACCTTCAAGTTTAAGAGGGCGACTAGATACAAGTAATTTAAGAACAAGTGAAACCAACAATATGAGTCAATCAATGAACTTTGGGACAATGCATATCACACTAAGAATGACAACTATGCTCTCTTAACGGTGCATAAAGAAAGAAGGTGGTGACTCAACATAAAAGTAAAAGAAAGGCCCTGCACAGAGGGAAGCAGTGATTGCAAGTTTTATAACCTTCAAAAATTATGGTACTTACCGGCTTTGAGCTCTCATTGCCCCCATCATAAGCATCTTGAATGGTTAAAGTTAATGCGAGAACAATTATGATGCATATGCTTGACAAATCATAAGTTGAAAACCTCGTGTCCCGTGAATACGAGTACCCAAACCATGCTAATTTACTTAGAGTCCCAAGCAAGGCTCTTGTCATTGTAAGTATATGCATATCATTGAGAACCGCCAATGGGGTACCTCCGTGCCCGATGACATGGAACAAGCCCACACCAAAATGACAGGACAAGCAGACAATGAACACCTCGACATCTCTTTTATTTGCTATATTGTTTAGCTTTTTATTATGAGATGCGTCGTCGAATGTTCACCATGGGTATGCTGCAAATTTCCACCATGAATTATGCATGGCTTAGATTGGCGGCCCGACGTTTCCCTAACACATATACAAACTCCATGATCCCTACAAGATTCCCAATTCATTTCACACAGCGGGCATCCATAAACAAAAGATCACGATATCAACTCTAAAAGAAGTGCAATGTTGAAAGCTTGCCCCATGACAGCATGGCTGGGCTAGAATCCAACTTACAACTTGCAAGCATAACAACTCAACATAAGAGACCACAATGTCAAATTTTTAAGAACAGGAAAAAGTAAAGTGTGCCTTCCGGTTCGTGAGAGCTTTACTAACCGAGTTTCGCATAACACTGGTAAGAGTTTAATTTGAAGAGAAAATAAAAGCAAGTCAAATTTACTTGGAATAGCAAATTGCTAGTAGGTATGTATGGTGGACACTTTGAAAAACTTTGGCTTTTAGGAGTTGGATGCACGAGTAGAGCTCATACTCAGTACAAGGCGAGGGCTAGCAAAAGACTGGGAGCAACCAACTAAGAGAGCAATAATGGCCATAATCATGCAAAGCGACAAAGCGATATTAAAAGAAGCATACGATGGCATCAAAAGTCAAAAAATAAATGATCATGAAGGCTAATGGCGACTTTGTAAGAGTCTAACATGTGTGAGCATGCGCCAAGTCAACCCAAATAAAGCATCAAGGAGAAAACCAAAATAATGCTTCCATACAATAAAAACAACGCATGATTTTTTCAAAGGCTCATTAAGCAATCTCAGTTATTTGAGACAAGTCATGCTACAGCAAAACCACTAAGCATACTATCAAAAAGACATCAAGCATGACATGCAAAAGCCTAAGCCGCAGTCTACACAAGCTCCTTCTTGTACCACTTTTTTGCATAAAGTTTTTTCTCTTTTCCAACACCATTTGAAATTTTTGTAAACACCTCTTTTGATGAAAACCAATAAAGATCAGAGGCAAAATACACCTTGAAGAAAAGATATGAAAATATCTGAATGCAAATCAAGGCGAAAACGAAAACCAAAGTAGTAGCAGAAAAAGAGAACACTCATTGAAACGATAAGAGTGAAAAACGGAGTGTTCTTGGCAAATGAAAAGCGAGTTCATCTCCTCCAAAAGAAACATGATGTGATCTAACCATTTATTGCAGCAAACAAAACTAAACTAACTAAGAAAACTAAAACAACTGACGCTCCAAGAAAAACACATAGTGCATGAAGCAATAAAAATATAGTGTTTTGAAAGGTGACCTGATTTTTGCCGATGAAGAAGGGGTGCCTCGGGGGCATCCCCAAGCTTTGACGCTTGTACTTCTTGGATATTTCTTGGGGTGATGCATGGGCATCCCCAAGCTTGATCTTTTGTCCATTCTTCAACTCATCTCATCATTCTCCAATCCCTACACTTGAAAACTTCCTTCATACAAAACTAAACACAATTCTATTAGCAACATTAGTGTAAGCATAAAATATATTCAACCTCTTTTAGCTTCAGGTTTCAACTCAAAACCACCACATATATAGCAAATACTACTGTAGCAACTCCCCAAAAAGTTCCATGATCAAAAGAACTCAAAAGAAAGCGATAAAGTGGCAAACACAAATATTGGCAGAAATCTGTCAAAACTGAACAGCTGACAAAGGTCGAATTTTTGAGAGATTTTCTGTTGCTCAAATCAAAAAGTGTTCAACTAAGAAAAGTTTGGATATAACCTGGGGCATATGCACAAGAAATCGCAGGTCCAAAAGATAAACAGAGAATTTTCACGAATTTTTACGGTGTAGCACCGAAAACAGTTTCAGGACAGCAACATCCCCAAATCTTTACCTCACTCAAATTAGAGGCTTCTCTTGGCACAAAAACGAAATAAACAAGATAAGGAGCGGTCATTACAGCAGTAATGACTTCCAAGACTCAAATAAAAGAAAAATTACTGAAAGTAAAAACATTGGGTTATCTCCCAAGAGTGCTTTTCTTTAACGCCTTTGAGCTAGGCGCAGTAATTTGCAAAGATGCTCATGTGGGCGCCATATAAGAGCTTGAGGCAAAGGCGCCATATAGGAACTTAAAGCAATAGAGAGCATCAAAAAGCAAGTATGGAACATATTTAAATCTAAACCACTTCCTATGAAAAATAGTCTTGTAAAGAGACAAGTCATGAAAGCGCAAAGCAAAAAGCATAGGAAGGCAAAACAAGTACAACTTCAAGATTTGCAACATAAAGAGGGGAAACTCAATATTATTGAGATCCATTAAACCATGTTTCCCTCTCTCATAATAACTTTCAGTAGCATCATGAATAGAACTAACAATATAACTATCACATAAAACATCCCTATCATGAGCCACATGCATAAAAGAATTAATACTCCCCACATGAACAATCGTAGTAGGAGCAAATTCAATAGAATAATTATTCTCATCACCATAATCATCAAAAACAGGAGGCATATTGTAATCATAACTATTTTTCTCCTCAACAGTAGGTGAACTGAAAATATTATACACATCATCATAAGCTAGAGAACTACTATGTCGCAAAGCATACTCATCAAACATATCATCATAAGAAGGAACATGGATAGCACTAATGGTGCAACAATTATTAACCTTAGAATTGGTACCAAAAAGATTTTCAATATCAAAAGTAGAGTGCTTTTCCCAATCATGATCACTAACATAGGTAACAGGCATAGGAATATCATCCCATTCAGAATTATCATAATCTATAGCAGGATCATAAAGCTTAAGGGAAGATACCGTGTCCTCTCGCCTTTTACTCCTCTTCTTCTTCTTCTTCTTCTTCTTCTTACTCTCTCCTTTAGGAGGGAGAGACTTGAAGGGCATCTTCTCCACATATTCTTTAGGAGGGAAAGGCATCTTCTCTACATAATCTGGCTTGCTGACAGAAACAACAGAAGAAACTTTGGAGGATTCCTCCTCTCTATTAATAAGATCGAAACATCTATTAGTCCTATCATAGCTTGGCAAATCATCATGTTTAATAAGATCTTGTAAGTAAGTATTTGTGAGGCAATCTTTAGCACAATAGAGATGACAACCACGAAGGGTGCTATTAAGATCAACATCATTCATGTCTACCAAAGCAATCTTTCTAGATATCTCTTCACAATTCAAAAACAAAGTAAGCTCATCATACTGATTGAAAGTAATCTTATCATCACAATACAAATCTGCGGTACTTGTTCGATTAATTGGGCATTGAAAATTAAAGTGCCCCTTTTCACCGCAAAATTCACAAAGAAAAGGATAAAGCTCACAAACCCATTCACCAAGCACATCTAGATCCTTGAGCCACATGCTGGTTTCTTCATTTGCGTGGGTGATGCAATAATCTTCCTTGTTGTAACTCTGTTCACAAAGTCTATGTATTCCACAAAAATTAACATGCTTATAAGAAATAGTACTTTGAGAAGTTTGAGCATGTTTATTGCAATCATCAACAACAATATCACTTTCTATGCAAGTGTCCTTAAAAGGTTCATGATACACGTCCCCATTTCCTTTAGGAACATTCATATGGGAAGCAAAGGCTTTAAAGCAATCAACCATAATTTGAGGATCAAGACCATATTTAGCACTAAGCTCTTGAAAAGTAGCAGTTTCAGCGAAAGACTTAATGCAATCAAACTCATAATTCATACCTGATCCTTTACCTTTGTCGTTTTCCCATCCTTCAGCATTTTCTTGTATACGGTCAAGAAGTTTCCACTTAGCATCTTCCTTCATATGAGTGAATGATCCAAAACAAGAAGCATCCAAATAATCCTTATCAGGAAGAGTAAGCCGTGCATAAAAATTATCAATAACAATATTGCGGGGAAGATCATGAATAGGACATTTATGCATTAGTAACTTCAATCTTCCCCAAGCTTGGGCAATGCTTTCTCCCTCATGCGGATGAAAATTATAAATGTAATTCCTATCTTTATAAACCTGACTAGAAGGATAGAATTTAGAATAAAAGAGAGGTTCAATTTCCTCCCAATCAATAGATCGGCCATCCTTCAATGTTTTATACCATTCCTCAGCTCTGCCTTTCAGCGAAAAAGAGAATAGCTTCTTCTTAACTTGGTTCATTGAAATACCTGCACACTGGAACAACTCGCATAATTCATGTATAAAGAGCAGATGATCACCAGGATGGACAGTTCCATCTCCTAAATAGCAGTTATCCCTAATACGTTCAACAATCTTCATAGGTATTTTAAAAGGATGGGGAGCACAAGCATCATTAGAAACATCACATATGGGAGATAAAATATCATCAGAGCAACCTTTCTCCACTAAAACTGGGGGACTAAAGATATCATACTCAACAAAACCAGCTTCCCCAAGCTTAGACTTTTCTATAGCATTAGCATTAACAGTATTCAAAGCATTCGTACTAATAACATTGCTATGCGAAATAAGCTCCAAAGGATTTTCAATTTTCTCTTCAAATCTAAAATCAGGAAAAAGACTAAAGAACTCTTTGTTTTCCATTAAGCCTAACTAGTGAAAATAAAAACAAGAAACAAAAAGATATAATTGCAGAATCTAAAGGAAATAACTCCGAGTACTCACACAGGAGGATGCGAGTACCTTTTACCTTACCTCCCCGGCAACGGCGCCAGAAAAGAGCTTGATGTCTACGCACTTCTATTCTTGTAGACACTTGTTGGGCCTCCAAGTGCAGAGGTTTGTAGAACAGCAGCAAGTTTCCCTTAAGTGGATCACCCAAGGTTTATCGAACTCAGGGAGGTTAGAGGTCAAAGCTATCCCTCTCAAGCAACCCTGCAATGACGATACAAAAAGTCTCTTGTGTCCCCAACACACCCAATACACTTGTCAGATGTATAGGTGCACTAGTTCGGCGAAGAGATAGTGAAATACAAGTGGTATAGATGATTATAAGTAGCAAACGTGGTGTGAAATAAATATCGCTGCGAGCAAACAAGTAACAAAATAGCAAGTAAACGGTGTGCAATGCTTGGAAACAAGGCCTAGGGATCATACTTTCACTAGTGGACACACTCCCAACAATATAACATGACTAAACAAGTAACTTCTCTTTGCTAAGGCACTCTGAATTACTCTCCTATTGAATAACACTAATCATTGCGTAGTGGCTACAGAAGCACCCCTTAAAGTTCATCAAGTACTTGACAAACACCACTCATAGCGATACCCAAATCAGATCACAACTCAAGATAGAAATCATTGCAACTTAAACCAAGTACTAACACGGTGCACACACTGTCAACATTACACCATGAAAGGAGGAATAGATCACTCAAACTATCATAGCAATAATTATTCTCATAATCCACAAGAGATCACAATCATAGCCTAAACCAAGTACCACCATGATGCACGCACTGTCACCGTTACACCATAGCAGGAGGAATAGATTACTTTAATAACATCACTAGAGTACACAAAATATCTGAATAATAACATGTACTTGTTCAACATGATACAAAGCTCACGATCACATAAAGATCACATCATGGGAGAGAGAGGTGAACCACATAGCTACCGGTAGAGCCCTTAGCCCCGGGGATGAACTACTCCCTCCTCATCATAGGAGACAGCAAGGTTGATGGAGATGGCGGTGAGGTCGATGGAGACAGCGGAGACGGCGATGGAGACCGATGGAGATGGCTCCGGGGGCACTTCCCCGTCCCGATAGGGTGCCGGAACAGAGACTTCTGTCCCCCGAAATTCGTCGGCGATGGCGGCGGAGCTGCGGAACTGTTTCTGGAAAATTGCCGAATCCCCTAGGGTTTTCCGTCCCGAGGCTTCTTATAGGCGAAAGGGCGATGTCAGAGGAGGGCCAGGGCCTCCTCACACATGGCTGGCGCGGCCAGGGGCCTGGCCGCGCCTCCTATGTGTGTGGGGCCCCTGTGGCCCACCTCCTACTCCTCTTCGGATCTCTGGAAGCTTCCGGGTAAAATAAGACTTCTGGCTTTTGTTTCGTCCAATTCCGCGAATATTTCCTGTGTATCACTTCTGAAACACAAAAACAGCAGAACACAGGAAACTGGCACTGTGGCACTTGTTAATAGGTTAGTTCCGAAAAATGCATAAAAGTGCCACTAAGTGTAACGAAACAATAGGCAAATGGTGTAAAAACAAGCACGGAGCATCAAAAATTATAGATACGTTTGAGACGTATCACCCCTCTGAAAAGACGCCGCCGGGCTGCTCAAATCGCTCGCTGGAGCTCGCAGTCTCCGCCGCCAGACATCGTTGATTCTGACGCGGTGAAGCCTCCTCTTCTCCCCTTGAGCTCCCCCTCTTTCTCCCCTCTCTCTGACGCATCGATTGATAGCCTTGCCCCACTTTTTCTCGCCGTTTTTCGAGCTCCCCGTCGACCTCCGAGGCCACCATCGACTCCAGCCACCTATCGCCGTCGCCTCGGGAAGCGCCAGTCGTCGACGACCATAGATTCGAGGTCGTCGTCGTCTGCTGAACGCCGTCCGCGTATTCCTCGCCGCCTTTGATCACCAGGAGCTCGCCGCCGTCGACCATCTGGGCACCTCGCCGGAAAATTCTCCACGCCGGTGAGCCTCCCCTGTTCCTTTTCTTTTCAGCCCTTGGATCAAGATCGTAGGGTTGAAGTTAGAATCAGAACCCGAATCGGTACCGGCCAATAATGTCGTGCCACATCGCCTGCCCAGTCAGCCCCCCCAGTCAAACCAGTCAAAACTCTTTACGAATTCGAATTCAAATCTCAGATTTGTTACAGATCTTGTAAAATCGATAGAAAATAAAATACTTAGCCAAAAATTACAAATAATACCTTGTTGGAATCCTTAGAATGTGTAGATTCCAGTAGTGCAATAAAGCTTGTTATTTTATGGGTCCATTTTGAATCTATCATCAGATCTGAATCAAACCTTCGGTTACATAATAAATTCATAACTTTTGTTCTGTGAGTCCAAATGCTACAATTTTGTAGTCTATGGAATCCTCGGAACATATAGAACACTTTAGGATCAAAAGTTTTCAAAATTAATACGTGCACAAACTTGCTACTGTTAAATATGTTCAAATCACTATTTTCATTACCATTTGAAATCTAAAAACTATTTATGAGTGAAACCACTTGCAGTGGCTTCAAGTTACTGTCACCTAACCAGTGGTAGCTCAAACTTATTTTTACAGTACAGTACCAAACCAGAACCTATTTTCAGAAGTGTTATCCTAATTTTACCAAATGAACGTTTTGTTAATGCCTTGTTATTTATTAAATAAAATCCTTTCTAACACCACACTTGTTTTCAAAAGCATCATGTTCCATCTTATACAACATTTTCACACACTCACATAGTGTGTGAAATTAAAATGACATTTGCATACATGCATACATGCATACATGTCTATGTTTGTCATTAGAAATAGATTATTGATTGTTTGAATGTTTGGATTGAATAGATTGTGAAGAGGAGCAAGACAACCTTTGTGACTGTTGTGAGTGTGCAAGCTGTTACCAAGGCAAGTGACACACATGTCCCTTTACCCATTTTACTTATGCATTAGTGTATTCACCTCTTGTAGTATGCATGATAGGTGAATTATTCAACTGTTTTATCAAATGCTTAGATCCTAGTAGTGTGTAGCTATCCTCAAACCCCACCTGTTAGGATGCTAAATACTTTGAAAATATTGATGTCATGCTATGATCACTTGATAAAAGTGTTTTGTGAACAAATTAAGAACTTCAACTAAAATGAAACACCTGGGTGGATTGGTTTGATGATGGAGGCGATGTTGAGTGGCGACCTGGGGCTACACGTTGTGTAGTTGCTGCCTGGGCGTTCACTTGTGGTTTGCCACCCAGGAACAAAGAGGTTACTATGTCTTCCATGCTTAGAGTGCTTCCAGTGCAGCCTTATGACATTATGGGCTCTGTCTTGACTGATTAGATGTGGGAGTGCAACTTGTGTGCAAGAAGTGGTGGTAGTTGAATTGTAGGTTGGGAACGGAGCTTGCTAAGTTAGTTGCCCTCTCCTTCTAAAAGGTCTCGTTTCATTTTATGTATGGGCATAAAATGAATCGTAAGGTGAAAGTGCACAACCCTTGCAAGGTGTTTAAACTAATTGATTAGTCGTGTCCTCGGTTATGGACAATTGAGTCTCTAGACATGGAATGTACAGAAGAATCTCATCACCGATTCTAAATAAATAATTTTTTTTCTAGAAACCTCTAGGAAGGAACTAAGGACCATGCACTCCGAGGGGTGGTGGTGCCTGAGGTTCCAACTTTGTTGAATTGCGCCCAGTGCTACATAACTTGCAAATATGTAGCATTTGGGGGTTATTTTGACCCTTTGAAAATTAAAACCTTGGAATAAAATCTTGATTTAAAATAGGACAAAATTGGCTTTATGCAAACTAGCCCAGAGATCCACCAGCCAAATAGCATGTAGCTAGTTCTTTCACAACTGCCACCAAATATGTGTCATTTGCCAGTACATCATTGTACTGACCCCCATTATGGGGCTGCATAATCAAATGTGTAGGTTCTTCTAATGAGGAGTGAAGTGTTAGGATCTCGAGTCTACATACCAACATGACTGCCTGTGGCGCATGGTGAAGATGGAGACTCGCTACTATTTTAGTTCCGTTGTGTCAAGTTGAACTCTGTTATTTGTTTCAGTCCATGAGACTATGAGGATTTGTAATAATTTGTGAGACCTATGTATCTGGATCGACGTGAAATCTTGATACTATGCAATGATTACATATTTTGTTCTGTGGTGCTATCATTGATCCAGGGAATAGCACATAACACAGGTGTTCCACCTTAATCCAAAGGTGGGGCGTCACAGTACTGCCGTGGCACGGGTATGGTTTGGAGTACTTGTAGGGTACTGCCGAGGAATTGGAGATGGTCATGTGTGATTGACCTGGTCTTATGAATGGAGATGGTCATGTTTGATTGACCTGGTTTATGAAAAAAAGGGTCTGCCCCTTCCTAGAGATTTTACTAAAATTATTTTATAAATATTTTTAATAAGGATATATAGATGTCGTAGAACATGGTTCTGGACATGCTATATTGACACGAGAAAACCGTGTTTTCAAAGAAAATAAACTAGACTAGAGCCTTTCCTTGCTATAGCCAAACTGCATATCAACTCACTTTCTTTAGATGGTTTGCGAGTACAATTCAAATGTACTCACGACTTTGTCCCTGGCTATTAACTTGGTCAGACTTGGAGGAAGACTTTAATGAGGAAGATGAAGGTGTTTACAACGACGCCAGTGCAAACTAGGAATGTCTCCCAGTCAGTTGCCTGTAGGGTAGTAGGCATGACGTGGGTCCTCAATGTTGCTTGGTATCCGCTGCTTAGTTGTAGACTTTCCCTGCGTGGCAATATCATACATGGTCATGTGACCAATTGTAAGTATATTATTTGGTACTGAAATAGATGATGTAATTCTGTTATCAACTCGGATATGTGGATTCACGACACACTGATCATGGGATCGTGAATTGTATGCATATCGGGTATTCCAGATGGGTAATCCGGGGTCCCCACAATTATAAGAGAGGGTACCGGTGGAGAAGGAGACGGCACGGAATTTTTAAACGAGTCGGGTGAGGGAATGGAGGAGGAGCAGCCGCAAGAATCGGAAACAAATGATGATTGCGAGGACGGCTCACAAGGGACTGGACGTGCCTTAACGTGGTTCGGAGAGGTATACATATATGAAGCCTCTATTCATTAATCAGTAGATGACAATGCATTAAGTGGTTTATCTATTAACAAATGTTTCTTCTTTTAGACCTCTAAATCTTCTAGGAAGAAGCGAGGCCTGGCCAAACGGCTGGCATCCAATCAACATTACACTATTGGGCTTCTCTCAAATGAAGGCGAACCGTTGGAACCCAAGAGTGTCGCAAATGCGTTCACTTCTCAATGTGGATGTCTTGTCAGAGACATGGTCCCAATCAGCATTCAATATTGGTATAAGCCCAAGGCGGCAAAGGGAGAGCTAGAAGAGCCAGAGCCAGAGCCAGAAGAGGGTGCATCAGTCAATTATGTCACCAAGATCATGAAAGACAGGCTATGTGAATCCCTCATTCCACATTTCACTCTGCCGGCCACCGAGAACCTAGAACTCACAGAGACATAGAAGGAGAAAGTCAGGGAGTGGGCTCTCAAGAAGATGGCTGCACAGTTCAATAACCACAAGAAGAGGTTATAGAACGCCTATGTCAACACCGATCGACAAGCTCCAGAATTTACTGGCCTAAATGAGAACCTACGGGATCATTGGGACGCATTTGTGGAGTACAAGGAATCCGAACTGGGTAAGCTAAGGAGTGCAAAAAATAAGATCAATGCCGTGAAAAAGAAATATCACCATACGATGGGTCGAGGTGGCTACAAGATTGCCGAGCCTAAGAGGGATATGCAAGATGCCGCCCTGCGAGAAAAAGGTATCGAACCAGAAATAGAACATTGGCCTAGAAGGTCAAGAAATTGGGCACTTGGGCATGGGTCAGTCTACAATGAGAGAACGGGGAAATTAGTCCAAAAGAAGAAACAAATTGCTGAACCCCTGAGAGAACTTGTCAAGACAATCGCCGAGGTTCAAGAGGGGACGTTCCAGCCGGACAGAGAGAATGACGAGCTGACAAAGGCCCTCAAGAACAAAGAACATATAGGACGAACATGAGGTCTGGGTTTTGCCATTCCGTGGAGGTCTGGGTTCGCCGAAGAGAGCCAGACTTATAGAAGCCAAGAGAGAGCAAAGAAGCAGAAGGCACAGGAGGAGGCCACATAGATAGAGAGTATAGAAAGGCAACAGACTGAGCTTAGAGAGATGTATTTACAATAGCAGAAGGCACTGGAGGAATTAAAGCTGCAAGGGGCAACTCAGCATCAGCAACAACTAGCACATGCATCAGGCGACCCGTCTCAGCGGAGAAGCAGCATGGCTTCCACAGATCTTAGGGTCGGTGAGGCACCGATGGATCGCTACCCCTTGGATGATATCATCAGGAAGACAAATTGTGAGATGCATCAGTCCATGAAGAACATATCGATGAAGGTGGCGGTTGGCTATGCGTTACCTTCTGGACCTATACAACTCTGGCATGGCTCTGAGATTCGAGCTGGCTATGCTCGTGTCAGGGTGGATGCAATTGTGTCAGGTTATTAGTCCCTTGAGCTTGATTCACTGGACCTGAAGAGGAGACAACACTTGGAGAAGTATTGGGTGGTGTCATTCTTTGGGATAAGAAACACATCGTGTTTCCAGGCTCGGTGCTAAGGCGGCCACCCCCTCCACTGGGTCCTCGCAATTCACCACCCCTCAACGATGATAGGGACAACTACCAGAGCCCAAGTCCACGTCGATCTCCGCCTCAGTGTAACACCCCACTTTTTGTAACCTTGTTTAAGTAGTGTTTAGTGAGCCAAAAATGAGGGCCAACAAAAACTTTTTGTGCAAACCTCTGGAAGTACTATTTCTTGCTTGTTTGTCTTGGTTGTTATGTTAATGATGTCTATTTGAGTTGCTTGTTGAACACTATTGTGGACCAACACAATCCTTGTGCCCTTGTGATTATGCCTTTATTTATGCTTCTAGCTATTTTTTCAAAACCATTATCTTGGCAACCTCTCCTTTTTCAAATTATTTTATTTGTCCAAAATAAGCACCAAGATTTATCTTTGAGACAAAGCTTTTATCAAAACTAAGTACTTACAAAATTATCGGGACCTACAAAATAGAGTGGTCCCACTATTTTACAAACTTATGTTTTGTTGACATTTATAAAAGGATTTCAAACACCTTTAAGAAAACTTTCTAAAGGAGATGCTATGTCTCCACTAGTTTCTGAAAAATCTACAAAAGATTTACTCCTTAATTTGAAACTCTTCTCAACTTGACCATGGCATGATCATCATTGAACACTTGTTCAATCATTATTTCTGGTGATGCTAGATTAGCTGCAAATGATTGACCTTGTGTGGTGAGTTGACTTTGTGTGACTGTGTTTGACTTTGATGAGTTGTTTGTGTGTAGTTATGATCTTCAGATAGGCATGTGGCCTAACCTATTCAAAAACCCATCAAATACTATATTGTCCCATGGGGATATCCTTATAAGTTATTTTCATTCTACCTTTCAAATAAAAACCTATTTTGATGATTTCCCCTCAATCCTAAAATCCTAACTCTAATGTCTTACCATAAGACATTAGGAGCTCTTTGTGAGGATCTTAATACTAAGCAAACTAGCCCAAGAAAAGGACCCATGGTGTCATTAGAATCATCTATATCCCATCTTCGGAGACTCCTCTCCATTTTCGCAAAATATTTTCTTGCAGCCATTTCATCAAACACCTTGTGTGTACACTATCTTCACTCCTGATAATAGATTTAGTTTTCAGATGTTCGTATTAAGCTCATAGGTCCTGTCCATAGCAATGCACCTCTCTAGAACTCATCCTTGACATGCGTTCTTCCATTCCTTCCATTACCTCTCAGTCATTTGAGGTCATCTGCTACTTGTTATAATCCTGTTTCTAACCCTAATCAAGCCACTGACCATTTGACTATTATCAGATGCAGTTCTGCTCACACTTTTAAATTTTGAAATTAATTGTTCAGAGACCATCCTATGACCTATTCCTATTCCATCTTCTTATTAACCAAAAAGGATGGGAATGTCAATTATGCCATTCTTGCATTTTTCTTCTTCTTTATTCCCACCAAGTAAGTTTGAGAAAGATCCACCATGCTATCTTATGCATGAAGAATCCTATGAACCCCAAAACTCCTGTTTGATAATCTTTGAAAATTGCAACATCTTGTTCAATGTATCCTTTAGGACAAATCTTCAAACTACAATATTGGTGATCAAATTTTAATTGGCAAAGCTTGGCATTGCCATACCCAACCTTCTCACCACCCTCTCTCATCTATCCATGCATGCACCCTCTTGGAAGTAATCAAAATTATTTCAAAAACCAAACATTGGATGATGCATGCATCCATCTCCATATTCAACTCTACTTGTCAAAATCTATTTCCAACCCCACCAAACCACTACATTGACCATACCAGCACCATCACCTCCTCTTGGGTTGAATTCTACTGTAGCAGCACCCTCCCTTTTGTTTGCTAGTGTTTGGAGAGAAGAGAGGAGAAGACCAATGCATAGCTTGGACCAGATCTTGGAAAGATTGATGCAGCCCTCCTTATCTCTCTAAATCAGTACCGTGTCGTGCACCTTCCACACCCCCTGTCCATCTCTGGGAACCCTAGGACCTAGCCATGCCTTCCCTCTATCTGATTTGCCCTAGTAAGCCATAGACATGGCCATTTTTCTAAACGAGCTCATTTGCCCGAGCCACCTTGCCACTGGCCTCCCCTAACCCTCCTCGAGCCTTCCCTAGCATGACATCTCTTTTGTACTCTTCCTCTCGGCCTCAATCGACCGCATTCTGAGAGCCGACCCGGCATCGAACACCTCGCAGGCGTGCGTTCGGCCTTGTCTCCCCGAGCCGACCGACCTCCCCTTGACCCGTCCTCTCGCCAGCGACCCCGCCCAGACCCTGTGACCCCTCTGGCGCAGCCCCGCTCCCCTTCTTGTCCATTTCCTGCTGTCCGCTCCCATCGCGTTCCGCAGCCAGACTGCGGGCACCACGTCGTTGGCAGAGCGCCGGCTCGCCCTCGGCCGCACCCTAGCCTAAATAAACTCCCCGAGCTCTCCTTACACTCACAGCACCTCTCTCCGAAAACCCTAGGCATGCGCTAGACGCTCCCCCACCGCCCCTCTGCCCAATGGCATGACTGTGGACCGGTACACCGTTGCGGTACTCCGCGTCCACCGTACGCCTATCCATGGCTATGAAAGCCAGACGAGCCGCTCCCCTCCACCTCACACCACCACTCCCATGCCTCTCGTAGCTGCTAGCTCCCAGAAGCGCTCAGAGAATCCTCTCCCTCTCCCTAGCCGAGGGGAGCCCGTTTTGCTGTCGGCCACCGAGCGAGGGTGCGCGAGGAGACACTCAACCTTGTCCCTCTCTGCACTCCCTCTCTGCTGCTATATTTCTCCCTAAATATGGAAGCAGTAATGCCGCCCCACCTTTTCTTTTCAGGAAGCTCACCAGAAGATGTACAGTACTCCATCGTTGAGCTCGACTGTCGCTGTTTTGTTGCGGACGACACGGAGCTCGACCATGTCCAGGAAAACATCCCGGGGGCATGCGTCCGAGACGTCCAGAAGGGCCTCCCGTGCTGCCGCTCCTTCCCTGTGCCATCTCCATCATCTCCGACCCCCGTCGGTGAGCCCCTGCTTCCCTTCCATCATCTCTATCGCGGTTGCGGCGCCAGCTTTGGTCGCCTACGATGGGCGCGTCGGGTACCGGTGGATCATCATCCTACGGCTGCATGCAGCCCAGTCTTGTGCATGGCTACAGGTCATCGGGCCCCGCCCCGGGGACACCGACCCGAGCCGGCCCAGCTGTGTTGGTCGGATCCGTCGAATCCGGCCTACTTTGTTTTTTTTCAGTGAATCTACTGATTCAGTAACAAATAGATCTGCTACTTCAAAAATTCGTAATTAATTCCCCGGACCTCTAAATGGAGTGATTCAAATTTCTGAGTGATCCTTGTCTACCGATCTACCCATTGGTACTACTCCCATGTAAATTAGAGCCCTGTAAAATTTCTTAGTTTTAATCTTATGAAATAGTGTAGTTTTCACCATTAATTCTATATCTAGAGTTATAAGAACCCTAAAAGTATGAATCCAAGTTTCCTGAAATCCTTCATAACATATCTATCCTGTGATACAGGTTCGAGCCCATTTTGACCTACTATTTGTGTGAAGTAAAAAATAAAAAAATCTATTTCTATATTGTGTTAATTAAATTGTAGCTCAAGTTTTATAATAGATATTGAGTGGATTTCAATTTTTAGTGGTTATGCACTATATTGTCTTGCATATTCCCTGTTTGCAGATTTTTCTGATAGACAGGGAATATCTGAGAATTATTTTGTCTTTTCAGCCTTTGTTAGCACTAGAAAAATCATAGATAAATAACCACAAATCCTTTTTGGGTGAATCCACTTTTGTTGGATTCAGAAAAATCATATATATCTGTTGGTATGCTATTTGCATGGTTTTTCTGCTGAAAACTTCCTGAGTGTTAGGTATACCTTATTAGGGTTTAGTTAATAGGTAAATCCTTGCTTTATTCTTAGGAATAATTATTGTTATAAAAAATAACATATGAAAGTGTTCAGTAAGTAAACTTGTTTGTTTCTGATACTTGCTTGGTGTGAATTGTTTGTTGTGATGTGTATGTGGCTTGTTTATGCTTATATACTTATATAATTATTATTTATCGGCGCTAGATTCGAACAACACCGAGAGTATCAAGGAAGGGAAAGTATTTGGATATCAAGGAGAATACCAGGGGCAAGCTGAGAAAGGCAAGCCATCTAAACTTGATTCATATCTGATCCTAGTTTTACTTATTGCATGTTTTATAAATGTTTATGAAACTGCATGATTTTATATTGTTATCACCTCTAAATAGCAATTATTGGCGACTTGGCTCCACAAGTCATTTGTTATCATCCTTTTGGATGACACCCTCTTGACACCTACTTATCCCCTGGGTTAGTGGTATGATGGTTAGCATCATGACCTTTGGAAAACCTTGTAGTGGAGCAAAAACTCTAGGTTGGAAACACTCAAATGGGTCTTTGGAAATGATTTCGAAAACCTTGGAATGGAGTGCAATTCCATTGATGGATTTCAAAAATGAGTTTGAAAATAAGGTGGGGATGTATATCCCGGAGTTGGAGGCAGGAGTTTTTTTAGAAATGACATTGGTGATCACTAAGTGTTCGCTCAGAACAATTAACCCGTGCAACCACGATTACCCTGGTATGGGACGGGGCATAGCGGAGTAGTTTGTTCACCTTGGTATGGGGCCTCCAAATGTAATGGCAGTCTGACCATGGACACCTTTTCCGGGGCACCTTGGGTAGCAGCGGCTACTCAGGCTCGCATTGTCACCTTTTCAGGTGGGCAGGGTTACAACCTAGGGGCCCTCATTTAAAATGCCTGCAAGTGATGGCAGGGTTCCGAAGGGTCAAGTGGGCTAGGGAATTTGCTACTCCTGGGTCAAACAACCACTTGGGCTTTGGTGTTGAGGGGTGCATCTCTAGGTGGTAGGTCCTATGCTAAGGTGGGCAGGTGAAAAACTACGATCGGATGCTTGTCGTGGCATATGATGTTATGCGGGGAAGATGCCCACACGATGAGTATCCGGATGATTGTGGGTAAAGTGTACAACCTCTGCAGAGTGTAAAACTATTCGAATAGCCGAGTCCTCGGTCATGGACGGTTGGGACGACTGTTACTTAGCCCAATGTCGGTTTTGTTTTAAAAAGTGGTTTTCAGTAAAATGGAGGAAAGTGTCGGACGGAGTACTCGGAGGGTACTGCCATGGCACGAGAATGGTTCGGAGTACTTGGAGGGTACTACCGAGGAAACGGAGATGGTCATGTTTGATTGACTTAGTTTAAGAAACCAAAAAGGGTTACTCCCTTCCTAGAGATTTTACTAAACTTGTTTTAAAATGTTTTTAATAAGGATACAGAGATGTCGTAGAACATTGTTCTGGACATGCTATATCGACATGAGAAAACTGTGTTTTTGAAGAAAGTAAACTAGACTAGAGCCTATCCTTGCTACAGCCATACTGCATATCAAACTCTCTCCCCTTAGATGGTTTGCGAGTACAATTCAAATGTACTCACGGCTTTGTCCCTGGCTATTAACTTGGTCAGACTATGGAGAAGACAACACGGAAGGAGAAGGTGGTTATGATGACGCCGGTGCAAACTAGGAACGTCTCCCAGTCAGTCGCCTGTAGGGTAGTAGGCATGACGTGGGTCATCTACGCTGCTTGTTATCCGCTGCTTAGTTGTAGACTTGCCCTGCGTGGCAATATCATACCTGGTCGTGTGACTAGTTGTAAGTTTATTATTCGTTAATGTAATGGATGATGTAATTCTGTTATCAACTCGAATATGTGGATTCACGACACACTGATCATGGGATCATGAATTGTATGCATATCGGGTATTCCGGATGGGTACTCTGGGGTCCCCACAGAGTTGGTATCAGAGCCATCCTGACTGTAGGAGACCTTAGTTAGCATGGGCGTTAGATAGGGAAGTACTATCTTGGATAAAACTAATTTCAAAGCTTATTTTCCTAATCGGCCAATAGAGTGGCTTATACTCCTCTTATCTCTTCAAAACTTCTAGTCTTACCTCTCTGATTACCAAATAACTTTGAAGATTTTACTCTGTTGTCTCCTCCACTTCAAACTTAATTAATGGACGTTGTACCCCAACTAGACCCGAAGATTAGCAACACAAGATGGAGCAAATAGTAGAAAGGACGTCTTCAAAACTCCCCAACTACAAAGAAAGAAGACTGTTGGCAAGTATTTTGCCTTTGGTTGACACCAACGGCTCTGTCAAGAAGCTGACCTTGGTCCTCCCTGGACTCGCACTTTTGAAGTCGCCAAGGACCAAGTACTTAGTTGCTTGACTAGTATTTATTAGATTTGTCAGGCAAGTATACCACCAATGGCATACTTCAGCAATCCCTCTGAAGACCTCACAACCATGTGATGTGATACAAGAAGACCTACAAAATCTGCACTTCCCAAATCAACATCAACGGCTCGACAACCCTGCAACTTTACCACCAACCGCCATCAAGTTCCTGCTGAAGCGAGAGTCAAGGAAATAAAGGAGTCAACAACTATGACCAACCATGACCCTAGGATTAATAGGATAAGCTCAATTGCCTTGATTGAACTAACCCCCCAAAAAACGCGAGTTGTTAGGTGTCCTTGGTGGTACTCGTAGTACCTTGTGTGTTCTTAATGTTGCTTGTAGTTGCTTGGTGTGTTTCTTGCGTGTGTATTGTTACCTTGTGATTGTGTTTGTTTTTGGCCTCTTGGCCTTAAAAACCTTCTGGTGTGTAAAAGAACCATGGTTAGGAAACCTGTCTCTACTGTGTGTTCCCTCTTATCTATTTATGTCAGCTCAAGTAGCATAGATATGTTAGCAATAAAATGCTAACTCTAACCTAGGAAATAGTGGAAAATAACTCTTCTCGCAACACATACCCAAGATCCGACGCAACAATTTTTGCCACATGCTTCAAGCTTCGTCAAGACCTCTCTACAACGTCAAGGAAGCAGAAGACAGACCCGCCTGGACTACAAAGGACTTCTAGGAGACAAGGACTTCACTAACTCGGATCGCCTAACCTTAAATCTAGAGTTTTGCTAACACTAATGATACTCTCTCAACACCCCAACACTCGCTAATCTTCTAACAAGCCAACTAACATGGAGCATGTAAGTATCAAAGTCAAGCCTGACTTTCGAAGATCAACACGTTATCTTCACTTGAAGCCCGAAGACTCATGTGCTTGATCTCCACTGAGCAAATAGAAGGATGAAGACTCTCCAAAATCAAGCCATCAACGTCGACTCTGCATTTAGGAGATATCAATGGAGGTAAAACAAGAAGAAGTGAAGACTTTTCTAACTAACTCGCTCGCTCATTCAAATTTTGACACGTTTGAAACCAAAGCTGACTTATGACACGAGTAGGAATCCACATGAAGACTTCTCAGAAGACGAAGTCGACTCAAGGTATCCCAATATACCTCAGGATCCTCAAGGCGACAAGAAGATGGAGAAGCAGGAAGATCTTCACTGGTCTCCACCAACCCGAAGACAAGAAGAAATAGATCATTGACCACCAGAAGACACACCATTGGTGGTGCGCCACCACCTGACGTGTTTTCAGCTCCAGCACAAGATGGTCCAGAAGAATGGTTTCTATTAGGACTAACCTGCACCTTGGTACCTAGGAAGCATAGGGAGGTACGTCTACAGATTTGAAGTACCTAGCAGGACCAAAGCTCAAGCACTGTTATCTACAACCTCTATTACACTCCAAGCTCAAGACAGAAGGGACTACACCAACCTCCAGCTTCAAGGCGCGATACCAAGATTGAAGATTCCATCAAGCGACACGAAAGAAGAAGCGACTCCAAGCCAACAAGAGCTACTTGAGAAGCCTAGACTTTTCACGACCTCAATTGCGAGCTGAAAACCTTCTAACTCCCGTAAAATATTTTTGGGCATACTAGGTAGCCTAACCCCGCTAACCTTAAAGATGTCTCGACGAGGCCTCAACAAGATACTTTCGGCAACATCAACTCTTCAGCCACCAACTTCAGCAAATAAGGACGATCTACACCTTCAGCAAAAAGCAAGTCTTTGATGCAACACAGAGCATCACGGTGAGTTGGAAGAGCAACCGTTAAGGCCTAACTCTAACTTAGTCTCAGCACCTCTTACTACTACGCTTAGGGAATCTCGGGATGAGATTCTGTTTAAGGGAGGAAGAGCTGTAACACCCCACTTTTTGTAACCCTATTTAAGTAGTGTTTAGTGAGCCAAAAATGAGGGTCAACAAAAAATTTTTGTGCAAATCTCTGGAAGTACTATTTCTTGCTTGTTTGTCTTGGTTGTTATGTTAATGATGTCTGTTTGAGTTGCTTGTTGAACACTATTGTGGACCAACACAATCCTTGTGCCCTTGTGATCATGCCTTTATTTATGCTTCTAGCTATTTTTTCAAAACCATTATCTTGGCAACCTCTCCTTTTTCAAATTATTTTATTTGTCCAAAATAAGTGCCAAGATTTATCTTTGAGACAAAGTTTTATCGAAACTAAGTACTTACAAAATTATTGGGACCTACAAAGTAGAGTGGTCCCACTATTTTACAAACTTATGTTTTGTTGACATTTATAAAAGGATTTCAAACACCTTTAAGAAAACTTTCTAAAGGAGATGCTATGTATCCACAAGTTTCTGAAAAATCTACAAAAGATTTACTCCTTAATTTGAAACTCTTCTCTACTTGACCATGGCATGATCATCATTGAGCACTTGTTCAATCATTGTTTCTGGTGATGCTAGATTAGCTGCAAATGATTGACCTTGTGTGGTGAGTTGACTTTGTGTGACTATGTTTGACTTTGATGAGTTGTTTGTGTGTAGTTATGATCTTCAGATAGGCATGTGGCCTAACCTATTCAAAAACCCATCAAATACTATATTGTCCCATGGGGATATCCTTATAAGTCATTTTCATTCTACCTTTCAAATAAAAACCTATTTTGATGATTTCCCCTCAATCCTAAAATCCTAACTCTAATGTCTTACCATAAAACATTAGGAGCTCTTTGTGAGGATCTTAATACTAAGCAAACTAGCCCAAGAAAAGGACCCATGGTGTCATTAGAATCATCTATATCCCATCTTCGGAGACTCCTCTTCATTTTCGCAAAATATTTTCTTGCAGCCATTTCATCAAACACCTTGTGTGTACACTATCTTCACTCCTGATAACAGATTCAGTTTTCAGATGTTCGTATTAAGCTCATAGGTCCTGTCCATAGCAATGCACCTCTCTAGAACTCATCCTTGACATGTGTTCTTCCATTCCTTCCATTACCACTCAATCATTTGAGGTCATCTGCTACTTGTTATAATCCTATTTCTAACCCTAATCAAACCACTGACCATTTGACTATTATCAGATGCAGTTCTGCTCACACTTTTAAATTTTGAAATTAATTGTTCAGAGACCATCCTATGACCTATTACTATTCCATATTCTTATTAACCAAAAAGGATGGGAATGCCAATTATGCCATTCTTGCATTTTTCTTCTTCTTTATTCCCACCAAGTAAGTTTGAGAAAGATCCACCATGCTATCTTATGCATGAAGAATCCTATGAACCCCAAAACTCCTGTTTGATAATCTTTGAAAATTGCAACATCTTGTTCAATGTATCCTTTAGGACAAATCTTCAAACTACAATATTGGTGATCAAATTTTAATTGGCAAAGCTTGGCATTGCCATACCCAACCTTCTCACCACCCTCTCTCATCTATCCATGCATGCACCCTCTTGGAAGTAATCAAAATTATTTCAAAAACCAAATATTGGACGATGCATGCATCCATCTCCATATTCAACTCTACTTCTCAAAATCTATTTGCAACCCCACCAAACCCCTACATTGACCATACCAGCACCATCACCTCCTCTTGGGTCGAATTCTACTATAGCAGCACCCTCCCTTTTGTTTGCTAGTGTTTGGAGAGAAGAGAGGAGAAGACCAATGCATAGCTTGGACCAGATCTTGGAAAGATTGATGCAGCCCTCCTTATCTCTCTAAATCAGTACCGTGTCGTGCACCTTCCACACCCCCTGTCCACCTCTGAGAACCCTAGGACCTAGCCATGCCTTCCCTCTATCTGATTTGCCCTACTAAGCCATAGACATGGCCATTTTTCTAAATGAGCTCATTTGCCTGGGCCACCTCGCCACTAGCCTCCCCTAACCCTCCTCGAGCCTTCCCTAGCACGACATCTCTTTTGTACTCTTCCTCTCGGCCTCAATGGACCGCGTTCTGAGAGCCAACCTGGCATCGAACACCTGGTAGGCATGCGTTCAGCCTTGTCTCCCCGAGCCAACCGACCTCCCCTTGACCCGTCCTCTTGCCAGCGACCCCACCCAGACCCTGTGACCCCTCTGGCGCAGCCCCTCTCCGCACTCAACCTCGCCCCTCTCCGCACTCCCTCTTTGCTATCGGCCATCGAGCGAGGGTGCGCGAGGAGACACTCAACCTCGCCCCTCTCCGCACTCCCTCTCTGCTGCTATATTTCTCCCTCAATATGGAAGCAGTAATGCTGCCCCACCTTTTCTTTTTAGGAAGCTCACCGGAAGACGTACAGTACTTCGTCGTTGAGCTCGACCATCGCTGTTTCGTCGCGGACGACGCGGAGCTCGACTCCGTCCAGGAAAACGTCCCGGGGGCATGTGTCCGAGACATCCAGAAGGGCCTCCCGTGCTGCCGCTCCTTCCCTGTGCCATCTCCATCATCTCCGACCCCCGTCGGTGAGCCCCTGCTTACCTTCCATCATCTCTATCGTGGCTGCACCACCAGCTTTGGTCGCCTACGATGGGCGTGTCGGGTGTCGGCGGATCATCATGCTGCGGCTGCATGAAGCCCAATCTTGTGCATGGCTGCAGGTCGTCCGGCCCCGCCCCGAGGACACCGACCCGAGCCGGCCGAGCTGTGCTGGTCGGATCCGTCGAATCCGGCCTACTTTGTTTTTTTTCAGTGAATCTGCTGATTCAGTAACAAATAGATCTGCTACTTAAAAAATTCATAATTAATTCCCTGGACCTCTAAATGGAGTGATTCAAATTTCTGAGTGATCCTTGTTTACAGATCTACCCATTGGTACTACTCGCATGTAAATTAGAGCCCTGTGAAATTTCTTAGTTTTAATCTTATGAAATAGTGTAGTTTTCACCATTAATTCTAAATCTAGAGTTATAAGAACCCTAAAAGTATGAATCCAAGTTTCCTGGAATCCTTGATAACATATCTATCTTGTGATACAGGTTTGAGCCCATTTTGACCTACTGTTTGTGTGCAGTAAAAAATAACAAATCTGTTTCAATATTGTGTTAATTAAATTGTAGCTCAAGTTTTATAATAGATATTGAGTGGATCTCAATTTTCAGTGGTCATGCACTGTATTGTCTTGCATATTCCCTGTTTGCAGATTTTTCTGATAGACAGGGAATATCTGAGAATTATTTTGTCTTTTCAGCCTTTGTTAGCACTAGAAAAATCATAGATAAATAACCACAAATCCTTTTTGGGTGAATCCACTTTTGTTGGATTCAAAAAAATCATATATATCTGTTGGTATGCTGTTGGAATGGTTTTTCTGCTGAAAACTTCTTGAGTGTTAGGTATAGCTTATTAGGGTTTAGTTAATAGGTAAATCCTTGCTTTATTCTTAGGAATAATTATTGTTATAAAAAATAACATATGAAAGTGTTCAGTAAGTAAACTTGTTTGTTTCTGATACTTGCTTGGAGTGAATTGTTTGTTGTGATGTGTATGTGGCTTGTTTATGCTTGTATACTTATATCGTTATTATTTATCGGCGCTAGATTCGAACGACACCGAGAGTATCGAGGAAGGGAAAGTATTTGGATATCAAGGAGAATACCAGGGGCAAGCTGAGAAAGGCAAGCCATCTAAACTTGATTCATATCTGATCCTAGTTTTACTTATTGCATGTTTTATAAATGTTTATGAAACTGCATGATTTTATATTGTTATCACCTCTAGATAGCAATTATTGGCGACTTGGCTCCACAAGTCATTTGTTATCATCCTTATGGATGACACCCTCTCGACACCTACTTATCCCCTGGGTTAGTGGTATGATGGTTAGCATCATGACCTTTGGAAAACCTTGTAGTGGAGCAAAAACTCTAGGTTGGAAACACTCAAATGGGTCTTTGGAAATGATTTCAAAAACCTTGGAATGGAGTGCTATTCCATTGATGGATTTCAAAAATGAGTTTGAAAATAAGGTGGGGATCACTAAGTGTTCGCTCAGAACAATTAACCCGTGCAACCACGATTACCCTGGTATGGGACGGGGCGTAGTGGAGTAGTTTGTTCACCTTGGTATGGGGCCTCCAAATGTAATGGCAGTCCGACCATGGACACCTTTTCTGGGGCACCCTGGGTAGCAGCGGCTACTCAGGCTCGCATTGTCACCTTTTCAGGTGGGCAAGGTTACAACCTAGGGGCCCTCATTGAAAACACCTGCAAGTGATGGCAGGGTTCCGAAGGGTCAAGTGGGCTGGGAAATTTGCTACTCCTGGGTCAAACAGCCACTTGGGCTTCGGTGTTGAGGGGTGCATCTCTAGGTGGTAGGTGCTATGCTAAGGTGGGCAGGTGAAAAACTACAATCGGATGCTTGTCGTGGCATATGATGTTATGCGGGGAAGATGCCCACACAATGAGTATCCGGATGATTGTGGGTAAAGTGTACAACCTCTGCAGAGTGTAAAACTATTTGAATAGCGGAGTCCTCTGTCATGGACGGTTGGGACGACCGTTACTTAGCCCAATGTCGGTTTTGTTTTAAAAAGTGGTTTTCAGTAAAATGGAGGAAAGTGTCGGACGGAGTACTCGGAGGGTACTGCCGTGGCACGAGAATGGTTCGGAGTACTTGGAGGGTACTACCGAGGAAATGGAGATGGTCATGTTTGATTGACCTAGTTTAAGAAACCAAAAAGGGTTTTTGAAGATGTCGTAGAACATGGTTCTGGACATGCTATATCGACATGAGAAAACCATGTTTTTGAAGAAAGTAAACTAGACTGGAGCCTATCCTTGCTACAGCCATACTGCATATCAAACTCTCTCCCCTTAGATGGTTTGGGAGTATAATTCAAATGTATTCACGGCTTTGTCCCTGGCTATTAACTTGGTCAGACTATGGAGAAGACAACACGGAAGGAGAAGGTGGTTATGATGACGCCGGTGCAAACTAAGAACGTCTCCCAGTCAGTCGCCTGTAGGGTAGTAGGCATGACGTGGGTCATCTACGCTGCTTGTTATCCGCTGCTTAGTTGTAGACTTTCCCTGCGTGGCAATATCATACTTGGTCATGTGACTAGTTGTAAGTTTATTATTCGTTAATGTAATGGATGATGTAATTCTGTTATCAACTCAGATATGTGGATTCATGACACACTGATCATGGGATCGTGAATTGTATGCATATCGGGTATTCCGGATGGGTAATTCAGGGTCCCCACACTCAGTGTCAGCCGCCTTCGCCGCCTCTGCCCACTCACAAGTCCCAGAGTTATGGCAAGTCTGCTGCTATGTTCACTAGTAATGCCTCTCCAAAGAAATGTAGGGGCAAGAAAGCCAAGGCGGTGCCGCCTCCTGTCGAGAAGACTTCTGAGGAAATTGAGGCGGAGGATAGAGCCAAAGTGAAAAGAAAGCTTGCAGCACTATGCCCGACGCCTACCCCAAAGCAGGTATATACTACAAAATAGAAGAAGTGGGCCAGTGATATGCTTACCCAACCTTCGCAATATGAATTGAATAAGCCAGATGACTACAAGCGTTGTTTGGATAAGCACGTAGATGCGAGAGAAGAAGCTAAGAAGACAAGTGCAACTGCAAAAGGGAAAAGAGACGTTGCCCAGCTCGGAGCACAGGCAAAAAAATCAATCTCCCCGCTAAAGGTCTTTGCTAGTGATGCTGGTGGGAGTGTTGCTCAACCTAGTCACTACGACTTTGCTGCTGATGCTGGTTTGACTCTTTCTCAATTGATGACCGGAGATATTCTAATGGCGCCTGTAGCATGGCAATATGAAAAGGGGAAAAGTCTAGTCCCACCTGGGAAGGAAAGGACTCTATCATCACGAATGCGAAGATTGCATGAGTGGTACATGGATGCCACAAAGGGCGCACGAGAATTTTTCCTTATGAAAATCACTGACGACCATTTCTTAGGTGAAGACTTGGTCCATATTGAGTTTGATGAATTCTTTCAGCTATTCAATCAAGACACCCTCGATAAATCTCTCGTCAGTGCCTATGTTCTGTAAGTGATTCATTATTTCTATAAGTCTCTAGGCCAGCTCGTTCTTTGCATGTAATTATCCTCACTACACTGTTTATTATGCAGACTAAAGAGTATGCAATGTAAGCAAAGGAACAAATTCCAAGTTGGATTCATTGATCCAAATCGAGTTAACGCAGTGACAGTACATGAAAAACCCAAGGAGATGGAGGATATCTTGCTAGAGTTCTTACTTGCGCAGGAATACAGAACTAGAATATAGTTTCCATACAACTTCAAGTGAGTGTTACTATATTATACACATTTAATTTTCCTTACTCGATGTTAAGTGTAATTGATGAGTTATTAACTTATAATTAAAGTTGCGCGTAGTTACCACTGGATTTTGCTAAAGATGGAACCGGACTACGAAAGGGTTGAAACCTTTGACTTGTTGAATAAAGAACTTAATGAATACCAAAGCATCATTCATATGATCGAGAGGTAATTTCAATCATTATGGCATTATATCGGTCTCTTTCATTCATTTATAACTCACCTGTTCATTTTGTTTGCTCGGCAGAGTTTGGAAACAGTTTATATGCATAGTAAAATGTGAATGGAAAAATGAGCTAATTTTCCGTTCAATCGAGGTAAGTTGTATGAGCTAGGTCCGCACATTCCTTTAATTCTAGTTTCAAATACCATTAAGTATATCAATATTGATATGTCATTGACTAAAATCTATTCTCGTAAAGTGTGTGAGGCAGCCAGCGGGGACTAATTTATGTGCATACTACGCTTGCGAGAACCTTCGCGCGAAGGCAACTGAAGGGATTGATTTTCCATCTGTAAGTGAACAATATACTGAAAAATTCATTTATTACCATCAATTTTGTTATGATGATTTATATTCATATTGATCTTCTTCTTCGTAGTTCAAATCAAAGCAGAATCGGCTCTCACCGACTGAACGCATAGTAGGAATTCAAGAGGAACTGGCCCCGATTTTTGCTTGACCATGTCATAAACCCAAAGGGTGAATTTTATGTCAGTTTCGATTAGACAAGTTGTATGTTTGTAATTAAACAAGTTGTGATCTTATGTGTGTAATTAAACAAGTTGTATATACTTGTATGTATATGCTCGATGGACAAGATATATTATATATGTATCGGCTTGTATACTATGTTGTAATATGAATATGTATATATGAAAACTTGTTTGAAATGAACCAAAAAAGTGAATGGAGCAAAATACAAATAAAACGATAACATAACAATTGAAATGCAGAAAAATAAAGAGAAAGTGAGGGGCTGCCACGTGTGGAGCACTTTAGTCCCGGCTCGTAACATGAACCGGGACTAAAGGTCCTTTGCCCACGAGCGCCTGGCCGCTGCCACGTGGTGAGGCTTGATACGTCTCAAACGTATCTATAATGTTTGATGCTCCATGCTTGTTTATACACCATTTGCTTTGTGTTTTGTTACACTTCATGGCGTTTTTATGCATTTTCAAGAACTAACCTATTAACGAGATGCCATAGTGCCAGTTCCCTATTTCTGCTTTTTTTGTGTTTCAGAAAAGCTACACAGGAAATATTCTCGGAATTGGATGAAACAAAAGCCAAAGTTCCTATTTTTCCCGAAGTGTCACAGAGTCCAAAGATGAGACAGAGGGGAGCCAGGAGGCGGTCGCACCAGCCCATGGCGTGGGCCACCCCCAGGCCACACCAGGGGCAGGTGTGGGCCCCTGGTCCACTTCCTGACGCTGCCCTTCTGCCTATATATTCCCCTCAATGGGAAAACCTAAAACCCCCGATCAATTTCCACGAAACATACTGCAAGCCGCCGCCGTCATCGACGCAAGATCGGGAGGGTCCAGAAGCTCTTCTCGGCACCCTACCGGAGAGGGGAATCACCGCTGGAGGCCTTCTTCATCACCATGCCTGCCTCCGGAGTGATGTGTGAGTAGTCTACCTTGGACTACGGGTCCATAGCAGTAGCTAGATGGTTGTCATCTCCTCCATGTGCTTCATATTTAGATCTTGTGAGCTGCTTATCATGATCAAGATCATCATTGTATAATTCTACATGTTGTGTTTGTTGGGTCCAATGAATATTGATACTATGTCAAGTTGATTTGCTAAATTATTAACTTTATGTTATCTCTATGTTGTTTATGATCTTGCATGCTCTCCGTTGCTAGTAGATATCTTGGCCGAGTAGATGCTAGTGACTCCAAGAGGGAGTATTTATGCTCGATAGTGGGTTCATGCCTCTAGTAAACTGGGGGAGTGGCAGAAACCTCTAAGGTTGTAGATGTGCTATTGCTACTAGGGAGAAAACAACGATCTTGTGTTCAAGGATATTTGTATTGTTTACATTACGCACTTTGCTTAAGGCGATAATATGTTGCTTGCAACTTAATACCCAATAGTTGCTCGGATGACATCCGGAGGGTGGATTATTAGTCATAGATGCAGCTGGATTACGCTCTATGTATTATGTTGTAATGCCCAAGTGAATCTCATAGTGATCCTCATGACATTTGTATGCTTGCTTTATTCTATCAATTGCCCAACTGTAATTTGTTTACCCAGCATGTTATTTATCTTATGGAGAGACACCACTAGTGAACTGTGGACCCCGGTCCATTCTTTTACATTGCTATTACCGTTTACCATTTACCCGCTTTATTTACATTGTTGCAAACTACTATCTTTTACCAGTCGATACGCTTAATCCTTTGTTTACAACAAACTGGTGAGATTGACAACCTCACTGTATGTTGGGACAAAGTACTTGGTTGTGTTGTGTGCAGGTTCCACGTTGCTGCTGGTGCAAAGCTACGCCCTGGACAAGGCACCATACATATATTGTCCAGAGCCTTCGAAAAGCTAGCGAGCATCAACCTTCGGAAGATGGTTCTTTGTCCTACTGGTTCGATAAACCTTGGTTTCACACTGAGGAAAGACTTGCTGCTGTGCTCATCATAACCTTCTCTTGGGGTTTCCAACTGGACGGTCATCTATAAAACTCCAACATCAACACCGCACCATCAACAAGTTTTCTGGTGTCGTTGCCGGGGAGAAAGAAGATTTTTGCAAGGGGAGTCTCTCGCTTCCAATCTTTTACTTTTTTATTGTTTTGCTTTATTTTATTTTTGCTTGCATCTTTTTATCAAAAATACAAAAAAATTAGGGGATTTCTATTTTCGTGCCCTCGGGTCCTTAGTTGTACTCAGTTTTCCCCAGCTCCTTAGTTTTTCCTCAGTTTTCCCCAAGACCTTGTCTGAAACCCTCACAAGGAGCTCGGACGGGAGGAATCCCGTTCAGTTGACCGTTCCGTGCTGACGAGTGGGGCCATGTCATGTGGGGCCGCATCGTGTGGGGCTGGTAGAAAAGGACCGCGTGGGATAGGACGAGACCGTGTTTGGTCATACGAGTGGAGCGGGGGCCGTAGCGTGTGGGGCCATAGCGTGTGGAGCCGTGTGGGTCTGGGACGTGGGCACGAGTGGTTTCTGTCTCTTTCGCCCAGATTAGCAGTTTTCAATGCACCTTTTTCCTCTCTCTCGCTCGATCTCATTCATTCTTGATTGCCCAAATTGGTAGCAAATCTAGAGCAGCTTCACCTTCTTTTTTTAACGCCATTCATTTCTTTATGCCTTCATTTTTACCCAATCAGGTAGGAAATCTAGGGCACAAATCCAGAGAAAATATAGGATAAGCTGCATACAACAGCCAACATAGCATAGATATATTCACAACAGATCCAACAGTACTAACTATAGATCCAACATAAGCTACATTTTACATGAATTTAAGCTTGGAGGCTGCGCAGGTGAATCCCAAGTGCTTTGTGTTTGGCCATGAACGCATGCACATTCACGGTCGTTCCAACTCTAGCGCCGCCAATGGATCTGCCAATGGATTCAGCATGGTTCACCAGGCAGTTGAAGTCGGTGGCGCGGAGCCTCCTGTTGCAGAAGGGGCACCTGTAAATGCCTCGAGCAAAGTGGCCATCATAATGGCCGGACTGCAGCCTCCTGAGGACGTGACGAGTCTTGGTGTGGAAGGACTCATCATCGCTGTCCACATCACTGCTCTGCACCTATCACGTAGCACCAAAGATCATGCAAAAAACACGGAGTCAATTGCAACGATGATGGAACAGAGAGTGAACAAAAGATCATGCATGATAATATGGGCACGAAAAAAAGAGGTAGCCTCAGTTACATTGGACACACTTATATCCAGGATTTGAGTCAGTGAACCAAAGATCATGCACAACAAATTTGTACACACCAATTGTTCACTGACCAAACCCTGAATCAATTTGTGCCCAAATATTCATCATCATTGGCACAAATTAACCGGATGGGATTGATTACTCACATAAGTTAACCGAATCTTAAACAAAAGCAAATCACAAATACTAATAACGCAAGATCTAGAACTAGGAACAGACAAACCCTAATAACGAAAGATCTAACACAAAAGGATTGAACTAGGAACAGACGAACCCTAATAACGCAAGATCTAACACAAAAGGATTGAACTAGGAACAGACGAACCCTAATAATGCAAGATCTAACACAAAAGGATTGAACTAGGAACAGGCAAACCCTAATAACGCTAGATCTAACACAAAAGGATTGAAATGGGATAAGAACAAGGGAACAAAGGGTTACCTCCGGCTCGTCGTCGACGATGCTGGTGTCATAGGGGTTCTCCGGCGCGATGTACAGCACTGGTTCATACGGGTCCCAAGCGACGGGGGCCTGGATGGGGGCAGCGGCTACATTGGAAGCAGCGACGGGGGCATGGACGGGGGTGGCGGCCGATGCGCCGGCGGCTACGTTGGAAGCAGTGACGGGGGCCTAGATGGGGGCGGTGGCCGATGCGCCGGCAGCTGATGCACCGGCGGCTATGTTTGAAGCAGCGACGGGGGCCTGGACGGGGGCGGCGACCGATGCGTCGGTGGCTGATGCGCCGGCGGCTACGTCGGAAGCGCCGACAATGGGCATCTCATTTGTGGCGTACCTATGCTTTATTTTGTGCTAGTCCAGGATCACTTACCAGCACACACAGTACTAGATGAAATATCAAGAAACAAAGGTCATTTTATTACATCGCATGATCCATCAATTACAAATGAGAACTTTACACTGCTCATAACATAGAGCTTTCAGAAATTACAGCGGAAAACGAATCTAGCATGGAGTCCTTCTTCTTCATGTGCCACAGGCGAACATGTTGCGGATAGACTCGTAACCCTGTCGTACCTTTCTTAACGTCAAAACCTGCAACATGAAACGTTGCAGCCACAAAGGGTCAATACACTTGAATTGTATTGGCAAGTTGTCATTATTTGGTGGACACCAATGGAAACCTAACACTTACATGAATATTTGGCTAGGTGGATCTGCAAACCTATTGCACTAAGCAAAACTTATCCTATCACTCCTTGAGCAAAACCTTTAACTGACTAACTAGACTTGGGTGATCTATCCCTGTGATAATAGGCCGTAGTTATCGTACGGGACACTCTGGTCGACAGACACCTAACGACTTGACTTGGGTGAGCTATCCCGGTGGTAACAGGCCGTAGTTATCGTACGGGACACTCTGGTCGATAGACACTTACATCAAGGTCAAAACTTTAAGTACTACATATGGACACCCATCCATATTCCCATGTTCAAACCACAAGTTTTTAGTTTTAAGAAATTGGCATGATGAGATCCTTGAATGGTTTCGAGGTCATGTCGCTCAAAATTGTCCGTAACCGGGGACATGGCTAAGTACTTAGTTCTAGCACTCTGCAGAGGTTGTGCACTTTTCCCACAGGACTTAGTTAACCTATTTTGCCGTGAGACTCATTTTGCCTCAAACGGCCAAGAGAAAACTAAGACGAGGCCTTTCAGAAGCATTTCCTCAGACCAAACGGACGCGTTCCCGTAGTCCACCCACTGTCCGCCTGGCTTGAGTTCCTGCAGCTTACTTAACCAAGACAGAGCCCATATTGTCTTGTGGTTGCACTGGAAGCTTCACGACATTGAACGTCTCAAATCTCTTTGTTCCTGGGTGGCCGTCCACAAGTGCGATACACACGGTAAACCCCGGTGTAACCACTCAACATATCCCTTTCCAGCCATTTCCACCCAGGTGATTCGTTAGAGCTTAGTTGTTTTCTTAGTTTTTGGAAAAACAAGGTTTTTCAACACTTAGTCAAAATATGTGACATCCCCTTCATCAAAACAAGTGTAAAGCAACCTATAGCAGCAGCAGTTCTAGTAGACAATGCAAGCTAGACAAAAGACTTAACAAAGAAACAAAGCTACTAAGACATAAGCTATGGTAACACCTACACATGCATCTTCTACTACAATGCTACAAGTGACTAAATACTTTTGTAGGACAGGGAGATGATGACACTTGCCTTAGTAAACTTCTGAAGATTGTTCTTCTGTTAACACACGTAGCTCTCCGTACAACTATAAAGTAGAAAAGGAACACAACATAAACATACCATACAAACAACAAATCAAACAAGACAATAAACGTGTTCATTCGTTATGGCTTAGTCTGGATCGGTCTTAGTGATATTTGGGCAAAAGATTGAACATGAAGTTGGTATGCTAGGGATGGAGATCATTGGCTAAGGATTGATGATAGCCTTATAGATAGTTGTCAATACTTAGTAGAAAGTAGCATCAAAGAGTTTTATAGATTTGGTTGGAGTAGGTGGGTGGATAAAAATTCTAAGTCTTGAGATCCATCTCTTCTATCTTCTTGACTTGGTTCTTTGGTCTTGATCTCTTTACTTGACTTTGTCTCTTGCCTCTTTTTTCAACTTGCTCTTCATGGTCTTGGTATGGAAGACATCATTGCCACCGTGTTGGAGAGGTAATCAAAACACTTAGAGAAATTTTTGGGTAAGAGAAGGAGTTGGTAGTTTTCACTAAGTCATGGTAGATTTGATTTGGTCTTTAGGACTTAGTCGATTTTACACTTCTTTGATTTAGTAGAACGAATAGCATAAAGATGCACGATAAAAACTTGATATTTGCTAAGTGTTTCAAATAACACACTTTATGCAAAAAGATGAATTAGTGGAGTTGATCTAGGAGAAGTGTGAAAAGATGTGAGGGGTTACTCCGGTGATTCCTAATATCAAGCTAATCAATTTTACAAAAAGGAATCTATGCCTAGAATAAATGTAGGAGTAAATCTAGGAAAGGTACTCAATTTACCAATTCGAAATTGAATACTTTACAAAGTTGTCTAAACAATTTCTACAGTGATTCTACAGGATAGAGGATGACCACAGGATCTTATTGCAAAAAGAATCAATCTAAAAGGATTTGTAGATTTTGAACTATATCAAAAATACTCAAACTCTCATATTCAAATTTGAATATTTTGAAATAGTTAGAAAGTTACTTTTTATTACAGAATGGTGTTCTACACGGACTTAGGAATCCGTAGAGATATTATTTGCAAATTTTGGATAAACAGATCTAAAGATATTGATTTTTCAATCTACCGGGGATTGGATCCCAATTCGAAAATAGATTCAAAACTAACCCATAAAATATAAGATTTTATGGTACTACTGGATTGTACAAGTCCTAAGGTTTCCAACGGTACCAAGTTTGTGATTTTTGGATCTACAGATCAATAGTTATGGATTTTGCAAGATTGGATTTGAATCGGATTGAAATTTCTAAATCGAAAATCTGTTTAAACCGGGGGCTGCCACGTGGTCAAATCTGATTGGTCAAAAACGGTTTGGGTGGATCTCTGATTTGGAGCGTTGGATCTAAAGTGGATTGAGCGGATCAGATCGTCTGGTACCTCTTCAGTAAGTGATCTAATTTAGCTCGTTAGATCTGGATCTAACGGTGCAGAAGAAGTGGAGGGGAAGCTCACCGGGATTTGGTCAACACCGGCGACGAGGCAGCACTGGAGGTGATGTCTGGCGGTTCCCCGAGGAGATGAAGTTGTGGACGAGCTGTAGATGTGCGAGGGGATTTTGGTGGCGTCCTCGGAGTCGAGCTCCTCTTCCTAGGATGCAGAGGAGAAGCCACTAGAGGAGCTTCAGGCGACGGCGAGCTTCAGGAGTTGCCGCTGGCGTCGTTTTGCTGAACGTTTCGACAAGGCGACGGCTTCAGAGGACACGCCGGATCAAGGGAAGGAGTTTAGGGGGAAGGATTGGGGGCGGGCTTACCTGGAATCGTCGGAAACCAGCGGGTTAGGCCGCAGACATCTGCGGGCTCTGGCGAGATATTCCAGCAGCCCTGGGGCGTCTCTGGTACTGGAGGAAGAGGGGAAATGGAGAGGACGGGGAGGCCTTCTTATAGGCACGGGTAGGCGTCGGATCGGGCAAGCATTGAAGAGGAATTGAAGGAGGAGGTGAAGGCGCGGTCGGCTCGGTCACCGGCGTGAATTTTGCCTGAGGAAGAAGAAGCTGTCGGTGCTGACAGGGGGGGCCCATTGTCAGCGAGGTGAGGGGGGGGGCTGTGTACCGTTTCGGATTTTTTTCCCGGGGTGGGCCGCAGGCCGAATCTCGGGCCGGGCCAGATTGGTTCCCCAGGCCCTTTAACATATTTTTTTCTCTTTTCTTTCTTTTCTTTTTCTGCTTTCTTATTTCCTTCATAACTTTTGCATTTCAAAAGCAAACAAGGTCAAACCAATTGCAAAAGTTTTCTAAAATCAAAAATAACGTTTCAAAGCAGTAACAAACATGTTTTCATAAACATAACTAATTTCCAAATTAAAGCTCTATAACTTAGCCAAAGGGCTTAATTGCATAAGTAAAGCAAAAGTTTTAATTCCTTGCAAAATTTTCAATCAATTCCAAACTTTACAAAAGTCTTTTCACATTCCTAAGTTTTGGGATGTTACAGACTACCACCCTTAAAAGAAATCTCGTCCCGAGATTTGGGAGATGCTAGAAAGGAAATATAGGTATGGAAATCTAGGTGGCTACCACCCTTAAAAGAAATCTTCCTCGGCGGTATCTTGACGTTTTCTCAGGTAGTTGCATTTTGTTCCCAGCTTGAATTCACCGTTGGGCCTTTTCCTTGGATTATCCTCATCAGAATCTTCTGACGCTCTCGGCTGTGTCCAAAGGTGGGCACACCAAGGTTCCATCCAATTCTGGTGATAGGCAGATATCATCCATCGCGTTGTCTTCAACAAGGTAGTCCACACCTTCATACAATAGGTGGGTGACTATTCTCCAGCGGGGTAGTTGTTGAACTACTTTTGACACTGAGGAGTCACTCTTTGGTTCAATCAGAAGACTAAGCTGAGTTGTCTCCTCTTCCAAGAATGTGTATCTAGCCTTTTCTTGGTCAGTCCTCATCAGGTCCAAGATATCATACAGGCCATCACCATACTCCTTGTTGCTTTTTAGCTGATTTTCATTGCAGAATCTCAGAGGATAACTCGGTGCCAAGTGCTGCATGCTTGCTCCACGAACATGATGAGACCACACATCCCAATGAGTTAGGATGGCATCTCTCTGCGGTCTTCTCAAGCACTTCATAGGGGTAACCAAGGTGGACTCTGTAAGAGGCACTGGCATCTTTAAGGAACGGGGGTTCACCTTATAACCAGCATTGTTGAACCCATTCAAGTTACCGGAGCAAGTCAGGCTGCTTGCCACTGGTACCAGATGGTCCTTAAGAATTCCTTTAGCAACCGTCTTCATAGTTGTCGAAGGGCGCTGAACATCTTGATCATATCTTGAAGGTGAACTCCTTTGCGGGAAAGCGGAATCTAACGAAGCTCTCATGGGCAAGAAGGTAGTTTTGAGGTTTCGGGAAGCTGCTTCATGACGTCGCAGTTTGGGATGGGGTAGACTTCGGTGGCGAAAAGCTTCGGAAATAGGTGGCACTCTCATAGGTGGCGGTGGATGTTCTCGGTGGTGGCTTTCTGAAGAAAAGTAGCATCCTTTTATAGGCTCAGGAAGTAGTCGAACAGGCTAAGGGGAGTTGAAACGAAAAGTCGAGAAGATGAACTGATCGGGCAGTCATTAAAGCTGAACAGTCTTCATCTTCAAGTCCAACGGGCAACGCTTCTGTTTTAAAAGAAGAGGCCGTTCAAAAACTTAGTTAGTGGTTTGCGTGATAAAATCATTCATTGATTTGTCTTGAAAAAAAAAAGTTCCACAACACGGGTAGGATAAAACTAGAGCGAAAACTGCATTTAGAGATTATTTTGAACGATACAGGAGGATTTCATTCTACCGGTTACATTAAAAGAGTACTGTCCATTTCACAAAGTCTTTTATTACACTCGTTACACGACGAGTTCTACAAGGTAGTAGTTGCATTTGACTCCTCTAGCGTTTGATAGATCATCCTTATGTCACTGTATCCACTACTGTGTCATCCTTCAGTTGTTCTTGGCGCTCTGAGTTTCTTTTTGGACAAGTATTTGCATAATGTCCTTTGACTCCACACTTGAAACAAGTGACAAGGCTGATATCTCTTCCTTTAATCTTCTCTGGACAATGGTTAGCAAAATGTCCAGATTCGCGGCAGTTGAAACAATTTACCTGAACACAATCCTTCTTTTGTTCTCCATTGTTTTCATGGTCTCTTTTATCACTCTCCTTGCATTTCTTCTTATCCGGGCAGCTCCATGAGTAGTGTCCTATCCTTTTACATTCACGACACTCTACTTGGCTGATATCTTTCTTCTTCTTTGGCTTCTCCATGGCCAGAAGATCTTCTAATTCTTGCTTCTCATACTCCACTACTACTGTAGGAAATCTTTCTCTCTTCATGTAGTTATTTTGTAGTCTTACCCTGGGGTTGTCTCTCTGGGTGGTGGCACAATACTCTGATCCCTTGGGCTCAAATTCAGCACTGGCTGTCCCGAGCGAGGGATATATCTTCTGCTTGACTTGCTGGTTCATTTTATCCACTATGGCATTGAGATGGCAGTCTGCGAGGACGTGATTTGTTCCTTCACACAAAACACACGTAACCTTTGACAAGTGACAGGTCCCATTGCAACGCTCCTTCCCGCTGCTAGGGCATTGCTCCTTGCAGTCCTTGGACGTATGTCCTATATCTCCACAGTGTTTGCAAGCTTGGTTCCTTGTCACATCGTGTCCTTCGGGCTTGGCGGGGCTAGGGTCACTTGGTGATTTGTTGTTGTTGGCCATGATATGAGACGCCATTTGCACGATGTGAGTATGTGCATCAAGCAGCTGCTGCACTCCTGGGGGTAGCTCATTGCCATTGATCATAGCTTGGGTTACCACTTGAGTCAACTGGGTATGCGTCTCTATCAACTTTTGCATTCCTGGGTCCATTTGAGAGTTGTTGGGGCTGCTCTGGTTTTGGCGGTGCATCTGTTTAAAATTTGCGGGTAGGATTTAGGTTTTTAACATAGAGTAGAGTAGGGAACTTCTAAGGAAAATTCCTACCAGTTAGCAACACATTCAAAGCAAGCATCATACAACCATCATACAATCAATAAGCATGCAACTCATTAAACATTCAAGTCTTAACAATATAACTAGGGTACGATCATTCCACAGGTCGGTATGATCATACACATCGCTTCATCGTAAAATCTTAAGTGGAGGTCCATCTAAACTTCTTGGTTCCTTTTCAGATTTCACCATTCTTCTAGACCTATCTTCTCCTTCAGAGTTGCAATCTGGTTATCCTTGGCGATGTTGAGGTCCTTTTGAACACTAAGCTCGTGAGCAAGTTCTGCCTTGTCATCTTGGAGTTGATTTATGCCTTCCATCAGTTCAGTAGTATCCTCTTTTTCTTCCTTGAGGTCCTTCTGAGTGTTATGAAGTCTCCACCTGAGTCTTTCTCCAAGCTCTGTTATGGCTCTCCAAGCAGCACATCTTGCAGAGTCAAAGAATGACGGATACAGCTCGGAGTTGGTAAACATCCAGCGTCCCATCTTCTTGTGATCGTCATCTTGGTTCTCGTATAGGTGGAGTTGCACCCACCAATACTCTTGATCTTCATCAATCACGGGAAATCCCTTGTAGACAGCTTCTCCTTTCATTCCCAGGCTTATCATGAGGTTCTTCAGTGCCTTGGGAAACTCGATGTCACTCTTCAGGGTCATGGTCATCACGGGTCCCTTCTTGACAGCTTCGGGGATGCTGGCCATCTAAAAGAATTTCCAAGATAGTGAGTAGCGAATAATAACTCAGCTAAAAGATAAAACTTGGGCAGAATTTTAAATCCTAAGGTATTTTCTATGCTTAGATTCTTGGAACTTCCTCTGAGTGGAACAAGTAGCTCTTGGTTTGCAAGGTAGTTCGTTGGTCCCATCTGCTACCATGATTCTCCATAAGACTTTCTAAGTCCTAGAACTATTGAAGCTTTGATCTTTCTTCCTTTGGACTTCTTCGGGGAAAAACTTGGAATTCCTTGTGGTGCTGAACTTCTTCGTTTTGATTTGAAGCAAGGAAGGTAAAAGTGGAGGACTAGGTAAGAGTTACGAGGGGATAAGTAGGTAAAGTTTTTAACTTAGAAATAAGAGTAAGTCCTATTTTCCAAGGGGTCTTTGTCCAATCCTAGGGGTTACGATCCTAAGGGCAACACAATGCTCTGATACCATCTTGTGGCGTACCTGTGCTTTATTTTGTGCTAGTCCAGGATCACTTACCAGCACACACAGTACTAGATGAAATATCAAGAAACAAAGGTCATTTTATTACATCGCATGATCCATCAATTACAAATGAGAACTTTACACTGCTCATAACATAGAGCTTTCAGAAATTACAGCGGAAAACGAATCTAGCATGGAGTCCTTCTTCTTCATGTGCCACAGGCGAACATGTTGCGGATAGACTCGTAACCCTGTCGTACCTTTCTTAACGTCAAAACCTGCAACATGAAACGTTGCAGCCACAAAGGGTCAATACACTTGAATTGTATTGGCAAGTTGTCATTATTTGGTGGACACCAATGGAAACCTAACACTTACATGAATATTTGGCTAGGTGGATCTGCAAACCTATTGCACTAAGCAAAACTTATCCTATCACTCCTTGAGCAAAACCTTTAACTGACTAACTAGACTTGGGTGATCTATCCCTGTGATAACAGGCCGTAGTTATCGTACGGGACACTCTGGTCGACAGACACCTAACGACTTGACTTGGGTGAGCTATCCCTGTGGTAACAGGCCGTAGTTATCGTACGGGACACTCTGGTCGATAGACACTTACATCAAGGTCAAAACTTTAAGTACTACATATGGACACCCATCCATATTCCCATGTTCAAACCACAAGTTTTTAGTTTTAAGAAATTGGCATGATGAGATCCTTGAACGGTTTCGAGGTCATGTCGCTCAAAATTGTCCGTAACCGGGGACACGGCTAAGTACTTAGTTCTAGCACTCTGCAGAGGTTGTGCACTTTTCCCACAGGACTTAGTTAACCTATTTTGCCGTGAGACTCATTTTGCCTCAAACGGCCAAGAGAAAACTAAGACGAGGCCTTTCAGAAGCATTTCCTCAGACCAAACGGACGCGTTCCCGTAGTCCACCCACTGTCCGCCTGGCTTGAGTTCCTGCAGCTTACTTAACCAAGACAGAGCCCATATTGTCTTGTGGTTGCACTGGAAGCTTCACGACATTGAACGTCTCAAATCTCTTTGTTCCTGGGTGGCCGTCCACAAGTGCGATACACACGGTAAACCCCGGTGTAACCACTCAACATATCCCTTTCCAGCCATTTCCACCCAGGTGATTCGTTAGAGCTTAGTTGTTTTCTTAGTTTTTGGAAAAACAAGGTTTTTCAACACTTAGTCAAAATATGTGACATCCCCTTCATCAAAACAAGTGTAAAGCAACCTATAGCAGCAACAGTTCTAGTAGACAATGCAAGCTAGACAAAAGACTTAACAAAGAAACAAAGCTACTAAGACATAAGCTATGGTAACACCTACACATGCATCTTCTACTACAATGCTACAAGTGACTAAATACTTTTGTAGGACAGGGAGATGATGACACTTGCCTTAGTAAACTTCTGAAGATTGTTCTTCTGTTACCACACGTAGCTCTCCATACAACTATAAAGTAGAAAAGGAACACAACATAAACATACCATACAAACAACAAATCAAACAAGACAATAAACGTGTTCATTCGTTTTGGCTTAGTCTGGATCGGTCTTAGTGATATTTGGGCAAAAGATTGAACATGAAGTTGGTATGCTAGGGATGGAGATCATTGGCTAAGGATTGATGATAGCCTTATAGATAGTTGTCAATACTTAGTAGAAAGTAGCATCAAAGAGTTTTATAGATTTGGTTGGAGTAGGTGGGTGGATAAAAATTCTAAGTCTTGAGATCCATCTCTTCTATCTTCTTGACTTGGTTCTTTGGTCTTGATCTCTTTACTTGACTTTGTCTCTTGCCTCTTTTTTCAACTTGCTCTTCATGGTCTTGGTATGGAAGACATCATTGCCACCGTGTTGGAGAGGTAATCAAAACACTTAGAGAAATTTTTGGGTAAGAGAAGGAGTTGGTAGTTTTCACTAAGTCATGGTAGATTTGATTTGGTCTTTAGGACTTAGTCGATTTTACACTTCTTTGATTTAGTAGAACGAATAGCATAAAGGTGCACGATAAAAACTTGATATTTGCTAAGTGTTTCAAATAACACACTTTATGCAAAAAGATGAATTAGTGGAGTTGATCTAGGAGAAGTGTGAAAAGATGTGAGGGGTTACTCCGGTGATTCCTAATATCAAGCTAATCAATTTTACAAAAAGGAATCTATGCCTAGAATAAATGTAGGAGTAAATCTAGGAAAGGTACTCAATTTACCAATTCGAAATTGAATACTTTACAAAGTTGTCTAAACAATTTCTACAGTGATTCTACAGGATAGAGGATGACCACAGGATCTTATTGCAAAAAGAATCAATCTAAAAGGATTTGTAGATTTTGAACTATATCAAAAATACTCAAACTCTCATATTCAAATTTGAATATTTTGAAATAGTTAGAAAGTTACTTTTTATTACAGAATGGTGTTCTACACTGACTTAGGAATCCGTAGAGATATTATTTGCAAATTTTGGATAAACAGATCTAAAGATATTGATTTTTCAATCTACCGGAGATTGGATCCCAATTCGAAAATAGATTCAAAACTAACCCATAAAATATAAGATTTTATGGTACTACTGGATTGTACAAGTCCTAAGGTTTCCAACGGTACCAAGTTTGTGATTTTTGGATCTACAGATCAATAGTTATGGATTTTGCAAGATTGGATTTGAATCGGATTGAAATTTCTAAATCGAAAATCTGTTTAAACCGGGGGCTGCCACGTGGTCAAATCTGATTGGTCAAAAACGGTTCGGGTGGATCTCTGATTTGGAGCGTTGGATCTAAAGTGGATTGAGCGGATCAGATCGTCTGGTACCTCTTCAGTAAGTGATCTAACGGTGCAGAAGAAGTGGAGGGGAAGCTCACCGGGATTTGGTCAACACCGGCGACGAGGCAGCACTGGAGGTGATGTCCGGCGAACTTCCGGCGGTTCCCCGAGGAGATGAAGTTGTGGACGAGCTGTAGATGTGCGAGGGGAATTCGGTGGCGTCCTCGGAGTCGAGCTCCTCTTCCTAGGATGCAGAGGAGAAGCCGCTGGAGGAGCTTCAGGCGACGGCGAGCTTCAGGAGTTGCCGCTGGCGTCGTTTTGCTGCACGTTTCGACAAGGCGATGGCTTCAGAGGACACGCCGGATCAAGGGAAGGAGTTTAGGGGGAAGGATTGGGGGCGGGCTTACCTGTAATCGTCGGAAACCAGCGGGTTAGGCCGCAGACATCTGCGGGCTCCGGCGAGATATTCCAGCAGCCCTGGGGCGTCTCTGGTACTGGAGGAAGAGGGGAAATGGAGAGGACGGGGAGGCCTTCTTATAGGCGCGGGTAGGCGTCGGATCGGGCAAGCATTGAAGAGGAATTGAAGGAGGAGGTGAAGGCGCGGTCGGCTCGGTCACCGGCGTGAATTTCGCCTGAGGAAGAAGAAGCTGTCGGTGCTGACAGGGGGGCCCACTGTCAGCGAGGTGAGGGGGGGGGGCTGTGTACCATTTCGGATTTTTTTCCCGGGGTGGGCCGCAGGCCGAATCTCGGGCCGGGCCAGATTGGTTCCCCAGGCCCTTTAACATATTTTTTTCTCTTTTCTTTCTTTTCTTTTTCTGCTTTCTTATTTCCTTCATAACTTTTGCATTTCAAAAGCAAACAAGGTCAAACCAATTGCAAAAGTTTTCTAAAATCAAAAATAACGTTTCAAAGCAGTAACAAACATGTTTTCATAAACATAAATAATTTCCAAATTAAAGCTCTATAACTTAGCCAAAGGGCTTAATTGCATAAGTAAAGCAAAAGTTTTAATTCCTTGCAAAATTTTCAATCAATTCCAAACTTTACAAAAGTCTTTTCACATTCCTAAGTATTGGGATGTTACATCATTCTTCTCCATCACCGGCGGTTTTCTTCGGGGTTTTTCTTCGGTTGTGGAGAAGATGATGGGACAGGAGAGGCAGTTGCAGTGAGAATGAGAGAGTGGGCGAGCGTCGAGGGAGAGAAAGAGGGGCTCTATAAAGACGAAGGTGGTGTGTACCACAACACGCGTCCGCTATGCACGGCTGCAGCGTGCACGGCGACACGAGGCTAACCCTGGGACGTTTGGTGTACTCAGTTATAACCTCGGGCCTTATACAAATTTTTTATCTGTACTCAGTTTTCCCCTCGAGTACTTAGACTGGCAAGTGCAATATACTCAGTTTTACCCTCAAGTAGTTGGTCAACAGAGAGTCAACAAATGAGATTAACATAGCTAATTGAGTAATTTCATGCGCAAAAAAATCCAAAAAAAATAAAAACATAGTGGCACCTACTCATGGAGTCGTCCTACGCAAACTGCCACCTAGGAAACCTTAACAAACATAGATAAATCAAGTTTGACCACAAATTGCCACTTCTCAGAATCACTAGTAGCTTTGAAGATGCATGGTTTTCCACTCAAACCCCTTTGCAAAACATCTTCCCCAAAACATAGATTGTCTAAATGAGGCCATAATTGTCACACTCATGTATATTTGAATTGCAAATAATTTGATGTAGCCCAATATGAATTATATTGTACAAAACACGCATTTTTCATTTTGTAATTCTTTTGTTTGAATCCCTTAGTCTATTTACTATTTAGGTGCCCTTGGTTTCTTAGTACTACTCAGTTTTGCCCTCAAGTACTATCACAAATGCTCACAGAAGCCTAAACTTATCCTGATTGGTTGAGCCGTTGTCACACGGATCGACTCCACCAACTGTTGATCCACTGATCTAACGGGCAGTATACCCCTCTCCGTCTCTTCGTGGCCACCCCTCTCTCTCTCTCTCTCTTCGTGGCCACCCCTCTCTCTCTCTCTATCGGTGGACAGTGCCACCCCTCTATTTATGTGCAATAACAAGTTTGCCACGTAACTGTATTCCCTCTATTTATGCATTATTTTCCATGATCTAAAAATGTTAAACTAAAAAGTGGTATAATTTTGGTGTAAATAAGAGACATACATATTTGCGGATTTTGGTGAATGCATTATTTGTCACCCCTCTAACAATTATCAACTCTCTTTAGCATTCCTTTTCTTTTAGGGAATATAGTTTGGTTATAGTTTTGGTAATTTGAAATGGCCCAAAAGTGGTATAATTTTGGTATAAACATGAGGCATACATATTTGAGGAATTTCGGTGAATGGATTATTTATCACCCCTCTAACAATTATCAACTATCTTTAGCATTCCTTTTCTTTTAGGGAATATAGTTTTGGTAATTTGAAACGGCCCAAAAGTGGTATAATTTTGGTAGAAACATGAGACATACATATTTGGCATATTTGGGGGATTTCGGTGAATGGATTGTTTATCACCCCTCTAACAATTATCAACTTTCTTTAGCATTCCTTTTCTTTTAGGGAATATAGTTTGGGATATAGTTTTGGTTATTTGAAACATCCCAAAACTGGTATAATTTTGGTATAAACATGAGACATACATATTTGTGGGATTTTGGTGAATGCATTATTTGTGACCCATCTAACAATTATCAACTCTCTTTAGCATTCCTTTTCTTTTAGGGAATATAGTTTGGGATAAAGTTTTGGTAATTTGAAATGGCCCAAAAGTGGTATAATTTTGGTATAAACATGAGGCATACATATTTGAGGAATTTTGGTGAATGGATTATTTATCACCCCTCTAACAATTATCAACTATCTTTAGCATTCCTTTTCTTTTAGGGAATATAGTTTTGGTAATTTGAAATGGCCCAAAAGTGGTATAATTTTGGTAGAAACATGAGACATACATATTTGGCATATTTGGGGGATTTCGGTGAATGGATTATTTATCACCCCTCTAACAATTATCAACTTTCTTTAGCATTCCTTTTCTTTTAGGGAATATAGTTTGGGATATAGTTTTGCTTATTTGAAACATCCCAAAAGTGGTATAATTTTGGTATAAACATGAGACATACATATTTGTGGGATTTCGGTGAATGCATTATTTGTGACCCCTCTAACAATTATCAACTCTCTTTAGCATTCCTTTTCTTTTAGGGAATATAGTTTGGGATATAGTTTTGGTAATTTGAAATGGCCCAAAAGTGGTATAATTTTGGTATAAACATGAGACATACATATTTGAGGAATTTCGGTGAAAGGATTATTTATCACCCCTCTAACAATTATCAACTATCTTTAGCATTCCTTTTCTTTTAGGGAATATAGTTTTGGTAATTTGAAACGGCCCAAAAGTGGTATAATTTTGGTAGAAACATGAGACATACATATTTGGCATATTTGGGGGATTTTGGTGAATGGATTATTTATCACCCCTCTAACAATTATCAACTTTCTTTAGCATTCCTTTTCTTTTAGGGAATATAGTTTGGGATATAGTTTTGCTTATTTGAAACATCCCAAAAGTGGTATAATTTTGGTATAAACATGAGACATACATATTTGTGGGATTTCGCTGAATGCATTATTTGTCACCCCTCTAACAATTATCTACTCTCTTTAGCATTCCTTTTCTTTTAGGGAATATAGTTTGGGATATAGTTTTGGTAATTTGAAATGGCCCAAAAGTGGTATAATTTTGGTATAAACATGAGGCATACATATTTGAGGGATTTCGGTGAATGGATTATTTATCACCCCTCTAACAATTATCAACTATCTTTAGCATTCCTATATTTGAGGGATTTTGGTGAATGGATTATTTGTCACCCCTCTAACAATTATCAACTATCTTTAGCATTCCTATATTCCCTAACACTTATTTTTTTTTGGTAATTTCGGTGAATGCACACACTAACTTTGAAAACAACTATAAGTACATGTAACTGAATAATGGATTTGTAACAAGGGATCCCTTGTAACAACTTCTAGCGCCTGATGACCAATGATAAGAATCTGATCGCAATTATACAACAAAAAAAACAACCAGCCATCAGATTAGCTTGCTTCTTTAACTCGATCAGCTGCCTTAACTGCTTGTTCGTTTTCTTCAGTTCTCCCTTCACTTCCACCAGTTTTGCATTGGGAGCATTAGGCATAATCGGAAGGGACCTAATTGGAACGGCTCCTCTCTCCACCACATTCTCCATAGCAAGTCCCCCCTCCCAAATTGCGCTCCCCAATAGCGCCAATTGATTCCTGCAATTGAAGCCTCTGAACGTACACATCGATCCACTCAAAATACCTGCATTTCTTCAGGATCTGAAAACAACAACATGAACCCTAAATCCCAAATTCGAGGGAATAACAAGAAAATCGAGAGAAAATAGAGCAATTGGAGCGAGATCTAACCTTATCCCCCTCTCTATATGGCAAGCTCTCGCATGCAAGGAACTCACGTCCACGGTTGCCGTTGTCGTCCGTCTTACAAATCAACCGCTTCAGAGGCTCCTGGCGTGGGCAGTCAGGGCATCTTGTCAAAGGCACGGGTCCATACTGTGGCCATGAAGAACGGGAGGTCGAAGAGAAATTAGACATCACCCGCCTGCCGGAGAAGGGCTGCCGTTGGCGGAGAAGAAGAACAATGGGGCGCGGGGAAAGAAAGGGGAAGCAATGGCACGGGCACAGGCGCGGGGCTGGCTCGGGCTCCCATTTTGCAGCGGTCACCTGGGTAAGCTGTGGGTCTGGCGCGCTAACATGGACAAGTTGTGGGTCTCACGATGATCTGGATAAGTGGAGACGTGTCCACTGTGGGGCACCAATAGCGGCCCCACTTGCCAGCACCAACCAACGGTCAACTAAACGGGATTCCTCCCGTCCGAGCTCCTTGTGAGGGTTTCAGACAAGGGCTTGGGCAAAACTGAGGAAAAACTAAGCGGCTGGGGAAAACTGAGCACAACTAAGGACCCGAGGGCACGAAAATAGAAATCCCAAAAATTAGTTCCCTTGATAGTTGGCATTCGATTACTTTTACTTTTAGTTCATTATGTTGTTCCCTAAGTATGCTCTAGAGGACCTGACAGTAAGTAGTGGTTCTATAATTGGGAAAGCTAACATCGAGGAGTTCTTTAATCATGTTAGTATGCATAAAGATGTTGAGGATAGATCTTTAGCTGAGCTTGCTCCTAGTTATGAAGTTGTCGCTGCTTATTTAGTTCACATGTTGGAGGTTAGGTTTTTTAACCTTAATCCTTTTATGCAGCAAATGTTTCTTAAGCTTCATGATATCGAAGACTCCGAAAAGAAAGATTTTTTTTGGAGACTTTGTGTAGAGAATTTAGAGATGTTGCTATAGAAGCTAGGAAAGTTTTTGAGCGTTTTAATATGCTTGGCTCACGTGTAGAGGTTGTTGGTACAAACAAGGAAGAAATCAAAGTACCAATACCTTGCAAACTCGTAGGATTGCATGAAGCGTTGGAAAAGAATTTTGATTGGATTTGTCCTGAAAACCCTTTTTATGAAAGTAGTGAACCCAAGAGTGTTCATAAGGGGTCTTCAAAAACTCATTTGGATACAATACAATTCCTTGTTGAAAAGACTTCTGCAATTGATCTTAATGCCTCATTTGATATTACTTGATTTACACTTTCTGTGCCTAGCTCAAAGGCGTTAAAGAAAAGAACTCTTGGGAGATAACCCAATGTTTTCTTTTCAGTACTTTTTCTTTTATTTGAGTCTTGGAAGTTATTACTACTGTAATGACCTCTCCTTATCATTTTTATTTTGTTTTTGTGCCAAGAAGAACCTCTAATTTGAGGAAGGTAAGATTTGGGGAAGTTGTTGTCCTGAAATAGATTTCTGCGCTGCACCGTAAAAATTCGTGAAAATTCTCAGAATATCTTTTTGATCTGCGATTTCTTGTGCATATGCCCCAGGTTATTTCCAAACTTTTATTAGTTTTGCACTTTTCTATTTGAGCAATGATGTCTACGCACGAGTCTATTCTTGTAGATAGTGTTGGGCCTCCAAGTGCAGAGGTTTGTAGAGCAGCAGCAAGTTTCCCTTAAGTGGATCACCCAAGGTTTATCGAACTCAGGGAGGAGGAGGTCAAAGCTATCCCTCTCAAGCAACCCTGCAATTATGATACAGAAAGTCTCTTGTGTCTCCAACAAACCCAATACACTTGTCAGATGTATAGGTGCACTAGTTCGGCGAAGAGATAGTGAAATACAAGTAGTAGTGATGATTATGAGTAGTAAATGTAATCTGAAATAAGTATCGCTGCGAGCAAACATGTAACAAAACTGAATGTAAACAGTGTGCAAAGCTTGGAAACAAGGCCTAGGGATCATACTTTCACTAGTGGACACACTCCCAACAAATATAACATAATTGAACCGATAGATACTAACTTCAATATGCAAATCAAAACAGTTCTCCAATGGAAAACGAACACTAATCATGCGTAGGGCTACGAAGCACTCCTCAAAGTTCGCATGTACCCAAACTAGATTGTCCCACACTATCACCATGAACGCACTAGATAGTTCCAACAAACACCAACATTTTATAGAGACATTAACCAAAAAGACACACATGATGCGCACACTAGTCACCTTCACACCATGATACAAGGTATCTCCGGAGATTACAAATATAAAGCACGGGAGTAGCATAGTATCTGAATAATAGCATCTACCAATTCAACTAGATACAAAGCTCATGATCACATAAAGATCACATCATGGGAGAGAGAGGTGAACCACATAGCTATCGGTAGAGCCCTCAGCCCCGGGGGAGAACTATTTCCTCCTCATCACAGGAGACAACAAGGCTGATGGAGATGGCAGCGAGGTCGATGGAGACGGCGGAGACGGCGATGGAGACCGATGGAGATGGCTCCGGGGGCACTTCCCCGTCCCGACAGGGTGCCGAAACAGAGACTTCTGTGCCCCGAAATTCGTCGGCGGTGGCGGTGGAGCTGTAGAACTATTCTGGAAATTTCACCGATTGTTTTAGGATTTTCCGTCGGGAGGCTTCTTATAGGCGAAGGGGCGTTGTCAGGACTGGACCAGGATCTCCTCACCACAGGTGGGCGTGGCCAGGGCCTGGGCTGCGCCCCTCATGGTGTGGCCAGTCTCTAGCCCCTCTCTGGCTCTCCTTCGGTCCTCGTCCTTCGTCCGGGAAAAATAGGAGTTTCGGTGGTTGTTTCGTCCAATTCTGAGAATATTTCCTGTGTAGCTTTTCTAAAACACAAAAACAACAAAAAATAGGGAACTGGAACTGTGGCATCTTGTCAATAGGTTAGTTCCAGAAATCGCATAAAACCGCCACGAAGTGTAACGAAACACAAAGCAAATGGTGTAAAAACAAGCATGGAGCATAAAAAATTATAGATATGTTTGAGACGTATCAAGCATCCCCAAGCTTAACTCCTGCTCGTCATCGAGTAGGTAAGTGATAACAAAGAATAATTTTTGAGGTGACATGCACCATCACAATCTGGATCATCTATGTAAAGCATTGAGTGTTGAGATCAAAGAACTTAAAACATGGGCATAAAAGACATAATCTTGATAATAAGAACTTAGCAACCATATTATAACATGAAAAAGAACACAAACGAAAGATCATGAAAATGAAATAATGAAAGTCACGTGTGTGTTTCAACCATATGGAAAACATAGCAAATGGTTTTCAGTTTGTCCTTCCTGGAATAGCAAAACATAAATGCATAGGACACCTTCAAGTTTAAGAGGGCGACTAGATACAAATAATTTAAGAACAAGTGAAACCAAAATCATGAATCAATCAATGATAACTTTGGGACAATGCACATTATACTCAGAATGGAAACTACACTCTCTTAGACGGTGCATAAAGGTAGAAGGTGGAGACTCAACATAAAAGTAAAAGAAAGGCCCTTCGCAGAGAGAAGCAGTGATTAAACATGTGCTAGAGCTTTTCATTTGTAAAACAGAGAGATAAAAATTTGGTTTTGAGAGGTGGTTGTCTTTGTCAACGACTAGCAATGGGGTTCTTACTATCTTCCATACAAAAATGAAGCAAGTTTTTGAGAGAGAGATTGGCACTTTTGTGCTCTTTTATAAAGCTTGGCACACCTCCCCACCTTTTTCCTTTCACAAACCATGGCTAACCGATTCCATCGGGTGCCCACCAACATTCACATACCATGGAGGATTGCATTTTTTTCTTCTTTTTTTCTCCATTTTTTGGAATTTAGCAATATGGAAGATAGCAAATCCGACCACTATGTCCCCATGAGCGAAAAACAGTCTCACAAAACGAGAAGTGTTTTGAAGGTTTTTTGAAAGGTAGCACATGAAAATTTACTTGGAATGGCTTACAAATACCATGCATAGGAATTTATGGTGGACACAATGGCAGACTTGGTTTTTGGGAGTTGGATGCACGAGTAGAGCTCATACTCAATACAAAATAAGGGCTAGCAAAAGACTGGGAGCGACCAACTAAGAGAGCAATAACGGCCATAATCACGCATAGCGACAAAACATCATTAAGAGAAGCATAATATGTCATCAAAAGTCAAAAACTAAATGATCATAGAGGCTTATGGCGACTTTGTAAGAGTCAAACATGTTGTAAATATGCGCCAAGTCAACCCAAATAAAGCATCAAAGGAGAAAACTAAATAAATGCTTCCACATAATAAGAACAACGCATGATCTTTTCAAAAGCTCATTAAGCAATCTCAGTCATTTGAGACAAGTCATGCTATAGCAAAAATCACTAAGCATACTATCAAAACAACATCAAGCATGGCATGCAAAAGTCTAGGCCGCAGTCTAAACAAGCTCCTTTTTGTACCACTTTTTTGCATGAAACTTTTTCTCTTTTCCAACACCATTCAAACCTTGTTGAGACAACTCTTTTGATGAAAACCAACATAGACCATTGGTCTAAATACACCTTGATGCAAAGATATAAAAAGATCTGAACAAAAATCAAGGCAAAAAACAAAAGCTAAACGCAGTAGCAGAAAAAGAGAACACTCATTGAACGATAAGAGTGAAACTAGAGTGTTCTTGGCAATGAAAAACAGAGTATATCTCCCTCCAAAACAAACATGATGTGATCCAACCATTTATTGCAGCAAACAAAGCAAAAGAAAACTGAAAGCAAAAGTAAAGATGCTCCAAGAAAAACGCATAGTGCATGAAGCAATAAAAATATAATATTTTGAAAGGTGACCTGATTTTTGCCGATGAAGAAGGGGTGCCTCGGGGGCATCCCCAAGCTTTGATGCTTGTACCTCTGGGATATTTCTTGGGGACGTGGGCATCCCCAAGCTTCAGCTTTTGTCCATTCTTCATCTCATCTCATCATTCTCCAATCCCTACACTTGAAAATTTCCTTCATACAAAACTTAACACAATTCTATTAGCAACATTAGCATAAGCATGATAGTAAATCAACCCTTTTGTTTCAGGTTTCAACTCAAGCCCACCACATATTAAAGAATCTACTACTGTAGCAACTTACTCAAAAAGTTTCTGGATCAAAAGAACTCAAAAAGAAAGCGATCGAGAGGCAAACACAAACAGTGGCAGAATCTGTCAAAACAGAACAGCTGACAAAGATCGATTTTTTTGAGGTTTTTTTATTGCTCAAATCAAAAAGTGTAAAACTAATGAAAGTTTGGAAATAACCTGTGGCTTATGCACAAGAAATATGAGTTCAAAAAGATATATTGAGAATTTTCACAAATTTTTACGGTGCAGCACCGAAATCTGTTTCAGGACAGCAACTTCCCCAAATCTTACCTCACTCAAATTAGAGGTTTCTCTTGGCACAACAATGAAATAAAAAGGATAAAGAGCAGTTATTACAGAGGTAATAACTTCCAAGACTCAAATAAAATAAAAAAGTACTGAAAATAAAATATTGGGTTATCTCCCAAGAGTGCTTTTCTACCAAAGAAGTCTTTCTAGATATCTCTTCACACCCCAAAAACAAAGTAAGCTCATCATGCTGATTGAGAGTTATCTTGTAATCACAATACAAACTTGTGGTACTCATTCGATTAGAAAGGTGACTATTATGGACTGAGCATTGAAAATTAAAATGACCCTTGTCATCGCAAAGTTCACAAAGAAAAGGATAAAGCTCACAAACCTTTTCATCAAGCTCATCTAGAGCCTTGAGCCACATTTGGGTTTCTTTATTCCCGTGGTGGATACAGTAATCTTCCTTATTGTGACTCTGTTCACAAGGTCTAAGTACTCCACAAAAATTAACATTCTTATAAGAAATATTACTTTTAGAGGTTTGAGCATGTTTATTGCAATCATCAATAACAATATCACTTTCTATGAAAGTGTCTTTAAAAGGTTCATGATACACGTCCCCATTTCCCTTAGGAACATTAATATGGGAAGAAAAGGCTCTAAAGCAATCAACCATAACTTGAGGATCAAGACCATACTTAGCACTAAGCTCTTGAAAATCAGCAGTTTCAGCGAAAGACTTAATGCAATCATACTCATAATTTATACCTGATCCTTTACCTTTGTCGATATCCCAATCTTCAATATTGTTTTGAATTATTTCAAGCAGATCCCACTTGGCGTCAACATCCTTGCTTGTGAAGACCCATCAAAGCATGCATCTAGATAGTCCTTGTAATATCCTAAAAGCCTTGCATAAAATTATTAATAACAATATTACGGGGAAGATCATGAATGGGACATTTGAGCATTAGTGACTTCAATCTTCCCCACGCTTGGGCAATGCTTTCTCCCTCATGCGGATGAAAATTATAAATATAATTCCTATCTTTATAAACCTTAGTAGAAGGATAGAATTTAGAATAAAAGATAGGTACAATTTCCTCCCCATCAATAGGTCGGCCATCCTTCAGTGTTTTATACCATTCCGCACCTCTGCCCTTCAGTGGTAAAGAAAATAGCTTACTCTTAACTTGGTTCATCGAAATACCTGCATACTTGAACAACTCGCATGATTCATGTATAAAGAGCAAATGATCACCAGGATGGACAGTTCCATCTCCTAATTAGCAGTTATCCATAGCACGTTCAACAATTTTCATAGGTATTTAAAAAAGATGAGGAGCACAAGCATCATTAGAAACATCACATAGGGGAGATAAAATATCATCAGAGCAGACTTTCTCCACTAAAGCTGGGGAACTAAAAATATCATGCTTAACAAAACCAGCTTCCCTAAGCTTAGACTTTTCTATAACGGTGTTCAAAGCATTCATACTAACAACACTATTAGCATGCAAATTAAGCTCCAAAGGTTTTTCAATTTTCTCCTCAAACACTTCATATCCTAACGAAGGAAAAATACTATAGAACTCTTTGTTTTCCATTAAGGCTAACTAGTGAAAATAAAACCAAGAAAGAAAAAGATATAATTGTAGAATCTAAAGGAAATAACTTCGAGCACTCACCAGCAACTAAAAGACTTAGTAACCAAAGAATGTGAGTACCTTTTACCTTACCTCCCCGGCAATGGCGCCAGAAAAGAGCTTGATGTCTACGCACGCGTCTGTTCTTGTAGACAGTGTTGGGCCTCCAAGTGCAGAGGTTTGTAGAGCAGCAGCAAGTTTCACTTAAGTGGATCACCCAAGGTTTATCGAACTCAGGGAGGAGGAGGTCAAAGCTATCCCTCTCAAGCAACCCTACAATTACGATATAGAAAGTCACTTGTGTCCCCAACACACCCAATACACTTATCAGATGTATAGGTGCACTAGTTCGGCGAAGAGATAGTGAAATACAAGTAGTAGTGATGATTATGAGTAGTAAATGTAATCTGAAATAAGTATCGCTGCGAGCAAACATGTAACAAAACTGAATATAAACGGTGTGCAAAGCTTGGAAACAAGGCCTAGGGATCATACTTTCACTAGTGGATACACTCCCAACAAATATAACATAATTGAACCGATAGATACTAACTTCAATATGCAACTCAAAACAGTTCTCCAATGGAAAACGAACACTAATCATGCGTAGGGCTACGAAGCACTCCTCAAAGTTCGCATATACCCAAACTAGATTGTCCCACACTATCACCATGAACGCACTAGATGGTTCCAACAAACACCAATATTTCATAGAGACATTAACCAAAAAGACACACATGATGCGCACATTAGTCACCTTCACACCATGATACAAGGTATCTCTGGAGATTACAAATATAAAGCACGGGAGTAGCATAATATCTGAATAATAGCATCTACCAATTCAACTAGATACAAAGCTCACGATCACATAAAGATCACATCATGGGAGAGAGAGGTGAACCACATAGCTACCGGTAGAGCCCTCAGCCCTGGGGGAGAACTACTACCTCCTCATCATAGGAGACAACAAGGTTGATGGAGATGGCGGTGAGGTCGATGGAGATGGCGGAGATGGCGATGGAGACCGATGGAGATGGCTCCGGGGGCACTTCCCCGTCCCGGCAGGGTGCCAGAACAGAGACTTCCGTCCCTCGAAATTCATCGGCGGTGGCGGCAGAGTTGCGGAACTGTTCTGGAAATTTTGCCGATTGTTTTTGGGTTTTCCGTCGGGAGGCTTCTTATAGGTGAAGCGGCGTTGTCAGGAGTGGACTAGGGGCTCCTCACCACAGGTGGCTGCGCCACCTCATGGTGTGGCCAGCCTCTGGCCCCTCTCCGGCTCTCCTTCGGTCCTCGTCCTTCATCCAGGAAAAATAGGAGTTTTGGTGGTTGTTTCATCCAATTCCGAGAATATTTCCTGTGTAGCTTTTCTGAAACACAAAAATAGCAAAAAATAGGGAACTGGCACTGTGGCATCTTGTCAATAGGTTAGTTCCAGAAATTGCATAAAAACGCCACGAAGTGTAAGGAAACACAAAGCAAATGGTGTAAAAACAAGCATGGAGCATCAAAAATTATAGATACGTTTGAGACGTATCAAGCAATAGAAGGTCCTCCAAAAAATCGATCTTTGTCAGTTGTTCTGTTTTGACAGATTTCTGCCACTATTTGTGTTTGCCTCTCGATCGCTTTCTTTTTGAGTTCTTTTGATCATGGAACTTTTGAGGAAGTTGCTACAGTAGCTAATGCTTTAATGAATCATATATTTGAGTTTGAAACTGAACCAAAAGAGTAGATTTATTATCATGCTTTCACTAATGTTGATAATAGAATAGTGTGAAGTTTTGTATGAAGGAAGTTTTCAAGTGTAGGGAAAGGAGAGTGATGAGATGAGATGAAGTATGGACAAAAGCTCAAGCTTGGGGATGCCCATGTCACCCCAAGAAATATCCAAGAGGTACAAGCATCAAAGCTTGGGGATGCCCCGAGGCACCCCTTCTTCATCGGCAAAAATCAGTTCACCTTTCAAGACATTATATTTTTATTGCTTCATGTACTATGCATTTTTCTTGGAGCATCTTTACTTTCACTTTTAATTTTCTTTTGTTTTGTTTGCTGCAATAAATGGTTAGACCCCAACAAATTTCTTTTGGAGAAGACACACTCTGGTTTTTCATTGCCAAGAACACTCTAGTTTTCACTCTTATCATTCAACGCGTGTTCTCTTTTTCTAGAACTGCGTTTAGCTTTCATTTTTCGCCTTGATTTTTGTTCAGATCTTGTTATATCTTTGTATCAAGGTGCATTTAGACCACTGGTCTATGTTGGTTTTCATCAAAAGAGTTGTTTCAAAAAGGTTTGAATGGTGTTGGAAAAGAGAAAAAAGTTTCATGCCTATACTGGTACAAATGGGAGCTTGTTTAGACTGTGGCTTAGAATTTTGCATGTCATGCTTGATGTCATTTTTATAGTATGCTTAGTAGTTTTTTCTGTAGCATGACTTGTCTCAAATGACTGAGATTGCTTAATGAGCCTTTGAAAAACTCATGCATTGTTTTTATTATATGTGAGCATGTTATTGTGGTTTTCTCCTTTGATGCTTTATTCGGGTTGACTTGGCGCATGCTTACAACATGTTTGACTCTAACAAGTTGCAATAAGCCTCTATGATCATTTGGTTTTTGACTTGTGATACCACTTTATGCTTCGGTTAATGATGTTTTGTCGCTATACATGATTATGGCCATTATTGCTCTCTTAGTTGGTCGCTCCCAGTCTTTTGCTAGCCTTCATTTTGTACTGAGAGGGAATACTTCTCGTGCATCCAACTCCCAAAAACCAAGTTTTCGAATGAGTCCACTATAAATTCCTATGCATGGTATTTGCAAGCCATTCCAAGTAAATTTTCATGTGCTACCTTTCAAAAAAACCTTCAAAATACTTCTCATTTTGTGACACTGTTTTTAGCTCATGGGGACGTAGTGGTCGGATTTGCTATCTTCCATATTGTTTTATTCCAAAAAAGAAAAAAAAAAGAAAAAAAGAAAGAAAAAAGGCACTCCTCCATGTTATGTGAAAGTTGGTGGGCAACCGATGGAATCGGTTAGCCATGGTTTGTGAAAGGAAAAGTGGGGAGGAGTGCCAAGCTTTATAAAAGAGCACCAAAGTGCCAATCTCTCTCTCAAAAACTTGCTTAGTATGGAAGATAGTAAGAACCCCATTGTCAGTCGTTGACAAAGAACAACCACCTCTCAAAACAAATTTTTATCTCTCTATTTTACAAATGAAAAGCTCTAGCACATGTTTAATCATTGCTTCCCTCTGCGAAGGGCCTTTCTTTTACTTTTATATTAAGCTATAGGTGGTATGTTAACAGATTCAGTTTTCCAACGCTTATATTAAGCTCATCTATCCTATCCATGGCAATGTACCTTCCTAGACTCATCTTTGACATATATTCTTCCATTCTTTCCATTACCACCTAGTCATTTGAGGTCATCTGCTACTTGTTCTAATCCTATTTATGACCCTAATCAAACCACTGACCATTTGACTATTATCAGATGCACTTTTGCTCACACTTTTAAATTTCGAGATAAATTGTTCAGAGACCATCCTTTGACCTATTCCTCTTCCTTTTGATCTACTCTAACTATTCATGCACTTGTTGGTGCACTTTGAAGCATGTCACCCATATATGTGACTATGTTTTGAACCCTAGTCAAAACTACTTCTATCCTTAGTATTCTTCCTAAATTTATGCAAACTACTATTAACCCCCACCATTAAATCCCTCTAGAAATCCAAGTCCTCCCAAATGACATTGGATATGTCATTCTTGCCTCTTAACACCCCCTCCCTCTATTTCTCCAAAAAATAATTTCTATAGGACTATCTCCATACTATATTTTCTTATGAACTAAAATTTGCATGGGAATAACAACCATGCATTTTTCTTGAATCCCTTTTTCTCATCAGCTAGATTTGGTAAGACTCCACCATGCTCTCTTGTGATTAAAGAATCCCTTGGATCCTAAAACCCTAGTTGCTATCCTGCAATAATTTCAAAGTCTTGTTCAGATTATATCTCGGCCAATTTTCAAGATTCAAAATTCTAGTGACCCTTTTTATTGCCAAAAATTTGCTAACTTGGTAATGTTGTTAATACCACCCAATGGCATCCATTTGACCCATCTCTTCATGCCACTATTTGGCACAATGTGAGACCAACGCAAAATCCCAAAAGTTGGCCATGCATGCATTGATCCCCAAATCCATCGCTTATCATCTGAATCCTTTTGAAAGCTCAACAAACCACAACCTTGAATTCTACACCATGACCACCTCTTATATCTAATTCATTCACTCTTGCTTTGATAACTCAAAAATGAGGGCAAATACCAACATGATCATCATGTTCATTAATACCCATTTCCATCCCTCTCTTTCTCTAATATCTTCTAAGCATCATTAGCACCCCACCTTGACCACCCAGCTGGTCACCTCTCTTCCTGGTCGACCAACACTGTAGCATCACCCTCTCCCCTTTGTCTTCTAGTGATTGGAGGGAGTGGGAGAGGATCTTTGCCAAATTTTGGTCATCACTTCAAGAAAACCAACCTACAGCCACACCTTTGGTTCCTGGCCTAGCAAGGCTCCTTCCTGGACCCCTCCCACCATCTCACCGCCATTCCTACCCAACCAGAGCCCTTGCATGTACCCCACAAGCCCCAAACCGACCTTACCATCATACACCATCACCCCTCTAGATATAAAGCTACAGACCACCCCAGCCCCTTTCATCCCTCTCATTTCACTCCTTCACCTCCACCTAGCTCTCCAGAGAGCCCCTGCGCAACCCCTTGCTCTGTACATGGAGGGAGAGAAGAAAACCTAGCTCAAATCTGCGGAGAAGAGGAGTCGAATACCGCCAATCTCAACCCTATCTGAGCTTCCTTTCTACATTCGTGTACTCCCCTCTGCAGTACCAACCTAACCCGCCCCCTTTTCCTGACCTAGGGACGCCAAAACGACAACCTTCTGGAGCCCCGATCGAGCTCCTCCACTGTTGTCATGCAGATCCGCCTCCCGGGACCCTGATCGGCCATGCCGCCCCTTGTTGAGCTCGCCGGAGTCCGCCGCTTCACCTCGACCCATCGCCGTCGCTGGAGAACATCCCTTGGTGAGCCCCCATACCCTCCCTGCTTTGCTAGGGTTTTTGTTCGACCCAGACCCGTCGCTCGGAGAAGATGAACCGGGGCCATCGATCATGACTTGATCGAACATCCCAGGCTTTCCCGTACCGATTCGGCCCCCGCTACCCCTGGCGACTGGGCCTCGCCGGCCAGGAGGTTTGAACCGCCGTTCCTGCGTGCATGCGGCCTGGAATGGGCCGGCCCGAGGCTGTGCCGCCCAGGCCCGTTAAAATCTGACCCGCGCTATTTTTTTTCTTCAGGAAACCGCTTTAATTTTTTTAGGCAGATCTGTTAGTTTGCAAAAATTATAGAAAAATAATTACGGGTCCAAATTGAGTGATTCAATTTCCTGTGAGTTCCTCTTGATGTGTACTATCTATAAATATTGCATGCATGAATCTTTGACCCCTGTAGAATCAGTGTGGAATTAGTGTGTAGATCTAGTCCCTTTTTATTTAAAAATGTAAATATGGAGTTTTGTAGATTGAATTGGTGTGTTTCCAATTTTCAGAGATGATATGAGGTTATTAGTTGCATGTCCCACTGAGTTTGCTATTTTGGGAGCTGTAGATCTGCAGTAGCAATTATTTTGGCAAATAGTTTATTTAGTGTAGTTTAATTTCTCATTTGCAGTAGGATAGGAATTTTTGTGTGAAACCAATTTCTATGTGTTGTGCTTAACCATAGCTTTCTGGAACATTCCTTTGTGCATTTTTTTGATGTCCAGAGAATATCTGGGATTTATTCTAGTGTTATAGCTATTATTGTTGCTAGGAAGTTCATAGAAAATAAACCACAAGGTGTTTTGTGGTGAAACCAACTTTGTTGGGTTCTTAACCTTGTTATCTACCTACTGATGTGCTGAGAGTGGTCTTTGACCCATTTTAGCACCTGCATGCTTGTTTGGTTTGAGTGGTGTATTTGTTGCTGGAAATGAAATACCCCTTGATTAATAGCTTTAGCTTGCTACTTAAAATCCTAGAAAACTTGTTCAGATTCTAAACATGTTTGTTTCTGATACTCTCTAATTGTGTGATATTGATTGCGGTTGTGCTTGTGTCATGTGTATGCTTGTTTGCTTATTGTTTGCTATTCTTTTGTCGGTAATAGAATCGAACGACACCGAGTGCACCGAGGAGGGTGAAGTGTACGAGTACCAGGAGGAAGAGGACCAGGGATAAGCCAACCAAGGCAAGCCATCTATACTTGATGCATATCTGAATCCTATTTACTTACTTTGCAGGTTGCATAAAAATTTATTAAACTGCATGTTTCTACATTGCTATATCTCTTGTAGCAATTATATTGTTGGCTTAAGCTCCACAAGCCAATTGTTATAATCCTTCGAGATGACCCCCTTGAACACCTATTCTCTATCCTTGTAGTAGTGGCTTGTTGATTAGCAACAAAGCCTTTGGCAAACCTCTAGTGGAGCCAAAAAAACTCTATGATGGGAACACTCAAAAGGTTTCTTGAAAATGTTTTTGAAAACCTTGGAGTAGAATCTACTCCACTGAAATGTTTAAAAAAATGGCTTTAGACAAATGGAGATGATCATGGAGGATAAAGGAAGTTGGTGGTTTTTCAAATGACATTGATGATCACTATGTATCCACCGGAACAATTTACCCATGCAACCACATTACCCCGGTATGGGACGGGGTTTAGTTCGAAGTTTATTTACTTTAGTGCGGGGAGCCTCACACTATATAAGGGTTTGTAGGACCCCGAAATCCGGGTTGCCACAAGAGTATGGGCAATAGTGAATCGGGATCCTTTGGGATTTATATGGCCGGAAGACACTTGGGTTCTCCTGTAACAACTCAGAATTTGTAATCCAACTCTGGTTAATTAAAGTGCCAAATTTTGGGTTAAGATAAAACTTTTTATTCATTATTTTATGCATACATGTATTTCCTGTTATATGTATTCTATGATTTTATGTGTGTTCTTTTTGATTGAGCATTGGTTAGAGCATTCTAAGTGAACCAACAGAATCTTTGGAGAAAGATTATAAGAACCAAAGCAACAAGAAATAAAAATAGGTAAGAAAGAGATAAAGTTAATATGATCTAGAAACTGTTAATGACTACACCACTTTGAGCCTTTAGATTAAGCAATCTACAGCTCACCTTCATGTTTGGCCAGTGAGTTGAGCTTAAACAAGTTATGGACTAACTCAACCAACAAGCAATTGTCCAAATTTCAAACTGGAACACAACCCAAACTTGAGCCAAAGTTTGAATCTGAAACAGAAACCATATCAATTTTGAAATATAAATTTTTGCAAAACTCATTCTTTCTCCAGAACAAAAATATGACAGGGTACCTTATCCAATATGATGAGCACCCAAAGTGTCAAATTTGAAAAATTTGAATTTTGAGTTCTTGCAGGCATTTCGTCGAACACTGGCAGAGATGAATCAACCAAATCTTGATCTACTGTGTTGATCACTGTTCTGGTTCGCTCCACGCCTGTAGCCATGCGCTTTGACACCCCCTCGGTCGAGTCCAGCACCCCCAGGCCCGACCCAAGCCGTAAGAAGAGGAGGGAGGAGGAGAAACGCACCCAGGACCCCCTCCCAGTAACCCTTTGTCCCGAGCGATGCCGACCAGCTTGGAGGCGCCAGAGGAGACCCACAACGCCCCGCAGCCGAGTCGACACCAGCCCAGCACCACCCCGAGGCCGCCGTGACCGGAGCAAGCTTCAAACGCCGCCAGGACCCCCGCGACGGCAAGCTTTTGGTCGCCTTGCTCCCGGCCACCTAAGGCTATAAAAAGCCCCCCCGATCAAACGAAGGAACGCACCTCATCCCCAGCTACCTCCCAGACATCGCCGCTCACTCCCTCTCGCTCTGCTTCGCTGTAGCCAGCCTCGCCGGCGCAGTACTGGACGAGCGGAGCGCCGCCGCGTCCGACCACCCGGGAGCTCGCTGCTGCAGGGAATCGGAAGAGGAGGAGCACCGCCGCCGATCCCGCACGTCGCCGACGAGCTCTGCTTCCCCTACGCCCCACCCTCGCCGTCGAACGATCGTCGCTGCTCGCAGGTGAGCTTCCACCGTGCTGAGGAAGACGATGCGTGTGAGCCGTCCGATCTTAATCCGACGCTAGCATACCGATTCGGGAATCGTTAAGTGAACTGACAGCGTGACCCCACCTGTCAGTTCCCCTTTTTATTTCTTTTCCCCGCGCGAAACGGTATCGGGCCGGCCCGTTCGGCTTTTGACTGAATTGGGCCCAGGAGGTTTAGAATCGGTCCGTCTCGATTTTAATTAATTCCCGCCCTTTTCTTTTATTTCAAATAAGTTTCAGATGCTATTTTCAAACTTTAATTCCTAGAGTTTTACAAATCCAAATCTAGCAAATAAATATTCGTTGGAAAGCTTATAAAATACTCTATCCAATAGTACTGGTTAGAATTCCAAATAAGTTAGGAATTAAAATGGTTATGAATAGTGTGACCATAGCTTGTTAATTAATGAAAGATTTCTAGAAAATTATTTAAGCCATCAATAATCATGAAAATTAAAATGTGAACTTGCTAATGACCCCTCTTACTGTTAGTCAACACTAATCTACCCCAAACCCTATTAGTGTGATCATTTAGATCCTAACCCAAACCTATTTGTTAGCATAAAATGATAGATCACTAGTGCACACTTAGAATTAATTGCCCTCTTTACCAATTCACTTAGTGGATCATTCCCACTTAAACTTGTCTTAGTAACCCTAAATCAACACCAATGCTGCACAAGTGAACCACTTATGCTACTTAGTAAAGAATTTAGCTTGCACACTTGAAGAAAACTTAGACAAAAGACTTACACTCCAACACCCTAAAAATGCAACATGAATGCTTTGGTTAGCAAACAAAGATGTGTGCTTGGTGTGTTGTTAGCTTGGTGAAGTGATGGTGTGCTTTGTGTTTATCCGTTATTAGACGCTAGTGTTGCCGAGGAGGATATTGGAGGGGATTATTATTATCAAGAAGAAGAAGAAAACCCCGGACACTTTGCCAACCAAGGCAAGCCATCTTTTGATTCATACTCCCACTACCTAGTTTTAATATTGCATTCTACTTGTTTTAAGTAAATTGCATGATTGAATTGCTAGAGTAGAATGATAGAAGTATATTAATGTCTTGATTATCAAGAGCATCAAGCTGAGTTTATCCAACCCTAGTTAGGAGTACTATCACTCAATGTAGTTGCTTAGTCGCTAATAAAAGTTGATGCTATCTCTGGAGGAACCCCCTTTGAAAGGTGGTGACTTGAACTTGAAACTTGAAATGGGAGAGTGCTCCTACTTGATGGCTTTATAAAAGAAATTAATATTGACTAAGAACTATGAAATATATTTCTCGAATGACAACGAGTGATGTACATGGGAGCCAACCATACCGTACGACCACATTACCCCTATATGGGAAGGGGCTTAATCCGTAGCTTGTTTATCTTAGTATGGGAGGTCTTGCATCAAATCTTCATGGAAGGACTCCACGGGCGGATACTTCTTGACCAGGTGGATTCCACTAACCCGGCCTCCGGGATGGGCATAACTAGAGGCGCCGGAGCGGAATGCCGTATCCCGGGCTCTAGGGAAGGATCCTATACTAGGATGAGCAAGTGAAAGAATTTGTTTGATTATCTGAACCTCGCATACTTGTGTATGTCGAACCGTGGATTTCTCCCGGCAGATGTATCGAATCTTGTGGGTAAAGTGTACCCCTCTGCAGAGGTTTTGAAACTATTCGAATAGCCGCGTCCGCGGTCATGGACAGTTGGCTAACTCTACTTGACTTTTGTCAAAGATAAAAAAAATGACAATGGTGAACTTGGTGGATGACTTGACTTGACCATGGTGTTGACACACTTGAAGTTCCTCTAGGATGAACATAGAGAACTAAAACTCTCTTTCCTACCAATGAACATTCTTGGGAAATAAACTAGCTTTTGCAAATCAGCTTAGTGCTTAGTCCACCATATCAACCTTGCATTTCTACTTCATCCTTTCATTATAAGATGGTTTGCGAGTGCATCCAATGTACTCACGGCTGTGTCCCTGGCTATTAACTTGGCCAGAATATGGGGAGGAATACCAGGAGGAAGGGTATGAAGAAGAGTACTAGAACTAAGCTCGTCTCCGTGAGTCGCCATTTGCCTGTAGGGTGAAGGCATGGGCCGAAGACGTTAATTCCGCTGCTATATTGTGTTGTAATATGAACTTGGTCAATATGACCATTGTATTTGAGCTACCGTATTGTAATGTCTATGGAGCTGGTTACCAACTACGTTATGTATATCGCAACAATGGTTCTGGGATTGCGGTGGAATACATAACGGGCACTTCGAATTTGTATCAAATTTGAGGTCGTCACAAGTTGGTATCAGAGCCAAGGCTGACCATAGGAGACCTTAGTTAGAATGGGCGTTAAACAAAAACCTTGATAAAAGAAAGATACAAGAACGGTTGCAAAAATTGCTTAGTCTTTCCTCTCTAGTTACAAAGTTTTATACATACTTCAGTTTTTGCTTACTTAAAATTTTGCACACTTGAGTTGATCACTAACTTGAACTAATTTAAAATTTTGTAGATGGCCCTGGTATTCACTGAGCAGTACCAGTTGGGCCAAGGTGGCAGCCTTTGTTTCAAGCGCGACCTCACCACCTTGACCTTGTTCCTGAACCGTTTGTACCCGGAGTTCAAGGGAGCCGTGCTCAATGAGCACCCGGATGGAGAGCTACGGTGGCTCATCCGAGCTAGTTGCCGTGGCAAGAAGGGGATGTTGGGTTCTCCAAGGGTCAAGTTTGAGCTTGTGGAGAACACTTGGGCCGATGGTTTGGTCCGAGCGATGCAGGAGATGCACGCCCGCTTGTGCGGACTGCATGTTGAGGAGGTTCAGGGAGGATGCTTCAAGGACTTTGCTCGGCGTGATACGGATGGACGTCCCGCAAACATGCCCGGGCAGAATGAGCCGAGTACCTACATCGACCACATGGACTTCTTGCTGTACTCCACTCAGCAGGAGGCCGACCGTGCCCGTACTAGGGCCAACCTCGAGCACATTGCACTGGTGGAGGCGAGGAGCACTATCAGGATTCTTGCGAAGGAGCGCAAGAGCCTTCGTCGCCAGCGCGATGAGAAGGAACAGGACCTTGAGGAGTTGAAGGCCAATGTGGCGGAGTTGACTGCGTACATTGAGAGTCTTGAGGATCACCTTGGTGAGGAGGAAGGCATTGATCTCCGCAAGGAGGATAATGCCCTCATTAGTGATGAGGATGACTTCATGGAGGACCTCGATGATCCGGAGGATGGTGGCCACAATGGATTCATTGTGAGTGACGAGGAGGAAGACCCCGAGGAGCCCGCTGTTTAGACTCGAGATCCACGTGTTATCTAGTATGAGTTCCACTTTAGTTTTCACTTCGTGTAGGTGTGAGTTGTATCCCCCTCTCTAGTAGACGAGTCGCAATGGTTTGATGTAAACCATTTGTAATGTGTGAACTCGTGTGTATGATATGTTTGTTGAGTGTTGGATGAAATATGAATTTGGCTTTTAAAGCCTTAGTAAACAAAATTTGCATCATCCATGTTACCTTGAAATCTTAGCAAATTAGTTTTTCCCTCTTGTCTTACACACCTTATCTTCAGATGCCGCGAGCACCCCCACCCCCGAACCCGGAAATGGCCGAATTACTAAGGTTGATCATGGAAGACCGGGAAGCAGCCCGAGCTGAGCGCCAAGCCAACTTGGCCACTCTTCAGCAACTAACCCAGATGGCGATGAACCACAACAATGGCAATGGCAATGGCAATGGTGAAGGAGAAAACCATGGCAATGGAGAGCACCGATCCAAGTTAAGGAGTTTCCAAAACACCAACCCTCCCATATTCACTAAGTCTGAAGAGCCTTTAGATGCCGATGACTGGCTTCGTACCATGGAGAACAACTTGGCAGTCGCCGAAGTTGGTGAAAATGAGAAGGTCTTGTATACCACCCACTATCTTGCTGGTGCAGCGAGAGCTTGGTGGGATAGTACTCGTGCAATGCAAGCCCCAGGGTATGTGATGCCGTGGGAGGAGTTCAAGAGCAAGTTTAGCAAAGCCCATGTCCCTATGGGATTGGTGAAAAGGATGAGAGATGAGTTCCGAAATCTGAAGCAAGGTTCCATGTCTGTGGTGGATTACCGTGACAAGTTCCTTACCTTGTCTAGGTATGCCCCAGATGACACCAATACCACTGAGAAGAAGCAAGAAAGGTTTCTGGATGGACTTCATGATGAGATGCAATGTGTCCTGGTTAGTATTCCCTTTGCCGACCTGGAGTCATTGGTTGACTCTGCCATTCAGATGGAAGGCAAACTCAAGCAAGCTACCGAGAACCGCAAGCGCCGTATGATGTATCAAGGCAACTCGAGCAACTCGCAGAAGCCAAGGGGAAATGCACCTATGGGTTTCGCCCCTAGGCCAATGAGGCCGTCTGCACCTGCTCCGCGTCCCAACTATCCCAACCGCCCACCCGGCAACAACTTTAACCGTGCACCTCCAAGACCTAGTGGCAACAACTTCAACACCAATACCCCAAGGCCCAATGGCGCCCCTGTGTTACCCAAGCCTGGTGACAAGTCCGGTGTTACATGTTATGAGTGTGGACTAAAAGGGCATTACTCCAATGAGTGCCCCAAGAAGCTGAACGATGCATCCAAGACTACTGCTCCTGCTCAGCAACAGCGTCGTGTGGGAAATGGCAAGAACTATCCACCGAGGAACCAGCCTCATTCTCATGGCCGTCTGAATCACATGAATGTTGAAGAAGCTCAGGAAGCAACCGACGTGGTGCTTGGTATGTTCCCTGTTAACTCAGTTCTTGCAAGAGTTCTGTTTGATTCTGGAGCTTCACACTCATTTGTTACCCAATTATTCGTTGATAAAAGTGGACTTCAACCAACACCCTTGAAAGATGTCATGTCTGTGCAAATTCCCGGGTCAGTAACTAAAGCTAGTTGTACCTGCTTGGCAGTGCCCATAGAAATCCATGGGATAGCTTTCTTAGCCAATTTGATAGTGTTGGGAACCAAGGGTTTGGAAGTAGTTCTTGGTATGAATTGGATGTCTTTACATCAAGGAGTGATAGATTGTGCCAAGAAGACCATCACCATGAAGAGTAGTAATGGAATCATAGTCAAACATGTGTCCGTAAAACCACCCCAAACCACCCGATGCCATAAGAGTATCTCAGGACCGACTTTGGAGCAAGTCCCCATCGTCTGTGAATACCCGGATGTCTTTCCCGATGAGCTACCCGGAATGCCACCGGATCGGGATATTGAGTTTATCATTGAGCTTATCCCCGGAACTGGATCAATAGCCCAACGACCCTATCGCATGAACCCAGCTGAACTAGTTGAGTTGAAGAAGCAATTGGATGACCTTTTGAGCAAAGGATTGATTCAGCCAAGTTCTTCTGCTTGGAGATCACCTGTTTAGTTTGTGGATAAAAGTGACGGTTCTAGCCAACTGTGCACTGACTACCGCAAGCTAAATGATGTGACCATCAAGAACAAGTATCCTCTCCCGAAGATTGAAGATTTGTTTGACCAATTGACTGGAGCCAGAGTGTTCTCGAAGATAGATCTTAGAACTGGATACCACCAACTGAAGATCCGTGCAACGGATATCCCCAAGACAGCCTTCACTACCCGATACGGATTGTATGAGTACACCGTAATGTCATTTGGATTAACCAATGCCCCTGCTTATTTCATGAATCTCATGAATAAGGTTTTTATGGAGTTCCTGGATAAGTTTGTTGTTGTCTTCATTGATGACATTCTTATCTACTCCAAATCTGAAGATGAGCATGCAACCCATCTGAGATTAATCTTAGAAACCCTAAGGGAGCATCAGCTGTATGCCAAGTTCAGTAAATGTGAGTTCTGGTTGAAGGAAGTTGGATTCTTAGGCCATGTATTATCAGCGGGAGGAATATCGGTAGACCCCAAGAAGATCAAATCAGTCATGGATTGGGAAGCCCCTACCACTCAGACGGAAGTTAGAGGTTTTCTCGGATTAGCGGGATATTACCGCAAGTTTGTTGAAGGGTTTTCCAGTATTGCCCGTCCGATGACCCAATTGTTGAAGAAGGACAAGAAGTTTGAATGGACCCCTAAGTGTGAAGAAAGTTTTCAAGAGCTCAAGAAGCGATTGGTGACCGCCCCTGTCCTAACCATGCCCGATATCACCAAAAGCTTTGATGTTTATTGCGACGCTTCCAAACTCGGACTTGGTTGCGTATTGATGCAAGAAGGCAAGGTCATAGCTTATCTCTCTCGGCAGCTTCGACCTCATGAAGAAAATTATCCAACCCATGATCTAGAATTAGCAGCCGTGGTTCTAGCTTTGAAGACTTGGAGGCATTATTTGATGGGCAACCGTTGTGAGATCTACTCCGATCACAAGAGTTTGAAGTATATATTCACCCAGAAGGAGTTGAACATGAGGCAAAGAAGATGGATAGAGTTGATCAAGGATTATGATTTGGAAATTCATTACCACCCCGGTAAGGCCAATGTAGTGGCCGATGCATTGAGTAGGAAGCCATGCTCGTTGAATATGAGGATCAAGGAGGAGCAACCTATGTTGCACCAAGAGTTTGAAAAATTTGGATTGGAACTAGTCAGTCAAGGATTCTTAGCCAACCTGGAGTTTCAACCCACCTTGATGAGCCAAATCAAAGAAGCCCAGAAGGGAAATGAGAGTATTGAAGGAATTAAGCGCCGAATTAGTTCCGGTAAGGTGCCAGGATTTGAAGAAGATGATCAAGGAGTTCTTTGGTATAAAGGCCGTATTTGTGTGCCTGCTGATTCCGAATTGAAGGAAGTGATTATGAAGGAAGCCCATGAGACACCTTACTCCATCCACCCCGGTGGAACTAAGATGTACCAAGATTTGAAGGAACAATTTTGGTGGCATGGAATGAAGCGCGAGATTGCATCGTTTATATCTAAGTGTGATATTTGTCAAAGAGTCAAGGCTGAACATCAGCGTCCTGCTGGTTTGCTGCAACCTTTGCAAGTTCCGGAATGGAAGTGGGAATCTGTTGGAATGGATTTCATCACTGGATTTCCAAGGTCTAGCCGTGGAAATGACTCTATTTGGGTCATTGTGGATAGACTGACCAAAGTTGCCCATTTTATTCCTGTCAAGACCACTTATCGCTCAGATCAGCTAGCAGATCTTTATCTATCAAAAATTGTTAGTTTGCATGGAATCCCTAAAACCATAGTTTTCGACCGAGGAACCCGGTTCACCTCAAGATTTTGGAAAATCTTACATCAAGCTCTGGGAACCAAGTTAGCCTTTAGCACCGCTTATCACCCTCAGACTGATGGACAGACTGAAAGAGTGAATCAAATACTTGAAGATATGTGAGAGCCTGTGTTCTAGCTTATGGAGCTAAGTGGGAAGATTGTCTGCCTTTCGCGGAGTTTTCCTACAACAACAGTTATCAAGCCAGTTTGCAAATGGCCCCATTTGAAGCTTTGTATGGAAGAAAGTGTCGTACCCCTTTGAATTGGTCAGAAACCGGAGACAGTCAGATGTTTGGACCAGATATTTTGCAAGAAGCCGAGGAGAAAGTTCGCATGATTCGTGAATATCTCAAGGCAGCCCAATCAAGACAAAAGAGTTATGCCGACAAGAGACGTCGAGAACTGACCTTCCAGATTGGAGATTTTGTTTATCTCAGAGTATCACCTCTCAAGGGAATGCAAAGATTCCAAGTAAAAGGAAAGCTTGCGCCAAGATATATTGGACCCTTTAAGATACTAGACCGTAGAGGAGAAGTGTCTTATCAGTTGGAAGTGCCCCCGGAATTGTCTGAAGTGCACGATGTCTTTCACGTGTCTTTACTTCGGAAATGTCTTGAAGTTCCGGAGAAGCCCGAGGTCTTCAAGAATATTGACCACCGTTCTGTGGACATCAACAAGGATTTGACCTACCGTGAAATGCCTATCCGTATCCTCGAGGAAGCTTATAGAACCACTCGAACCCGAAGCATCAAGTTTCTGAAGGTTCAGTGGAGTAATCACACCGAAGATGAAGCTACTTGGGAACGAGAAGATTACCTTCAGAAAGAATTCCCCAATCTTTTCAGTTCTTAACTAGTGAATCTCGGGGACGAGATTCTTTTTAAGGGGGGAAGATTGTAACAACTCAGAATTTGTAATCCAACTCGGGTTAATTAAAGTGCCAAATTTTGGGTTAAGATAAAACTTTTTATTCATTATTTTATGCATACATGTATTTCCTCTTATATGTATTCTATGATTTTATGTGTGTTCTTTTTGATTGAGCATTGGTTAGAGCATTCTAAGTGAACCAACATAATCTTTGGAGAAAGATTATAAGAACCAAAGCAACAAGAAATAAAAATAGGTAAGAAAGAGATAAAGTTAATATGATCTAGAAACTATTAATGACTACACCACTTTGAGCCTTTAGATTAAGCAATCTACAGCTCACCTTCATGTTTGGCCAGTGAGTTGAGCTTAAACAAGTTATGGACTAACTCAACCAACAAGCAATTGTCCAAATTTCAAACTGGAACACAACCCAAACTTGAGCCAAAGTTTGAATCTAAAACAGAAACCATATCAATTTTGAAATATAAATTTTTGCAAAACTCATTCTTTCTCCAGAACAAAAATATGACAGGGTACCTTATCCAATATGATGAGCACCCAAAGTGTCAAATTTGAAAAATTCAAATTTTGAGTTCTTGCAGGCATTTCGTCGAACACTGGCAGAGATGAATCAACCAAATCTTGATCTACTGTGTTGACCACTGTTCTGGTTCGCTCCACGCCTGTAGCCATGCGCTTTGACACCCCCTCGGTCGAGTCCAGCACCCCCAGGCCCGACCCAAGCCGTAAGAAGAGGAGGGAGGAGGAGAAACGCACCCAGGACCCCCTCCCAGTAACCCTTTGTCCCGAGCGATGCCGACCAACTTGGAGGCGCCAGAGGAGACCCACAGCGCCCCGCAGCCGAGTCGACACCAGCCCAGCACCACCCCGAGGCCGCCGTGACCGGAGCAAGCTTCAAACGCCGCCAGGACCCCCGCGACGGCAAGCTTTTGGTCGCCTTGCTCCCGGCCACCTGAGGCTATAAAAAGCCCCCCTGATCAAACGAAGGAACGCACCTCATCCCCAGCTACCTCCCAGACATCGCCGCTCACTCCCTCTCGCTCTGCTTCGCTGTAGCCAGCCTCGCCGGCGCAGTACTGGACGAGCGGAGCGCCGCCGCGTCCGACCACCCGGGAGCTCGCTGCTGCAGGGAATCGGAAGAGGAGGAGCACCGCCGCTGATCCCGCATGTCGCCGACGAGCTCTGCTTCCCCTACGCCCCGCCCTCGCCGTCGAACGATCGTCGCTGCTCGCAGGTGAGCTTCCGCCGTGCTGAGGAAGACGATGCGTGTGAGCCGTTCGATCTTAATCCGACGCTAGCATACCGATTCGGGAATCGTTAAGTGAACTGACAGCGCGACCCCACCTGTCAGTTCCCCTTTTTATTTCTTTTCCCCGCGCGAAATGGTATCGGGCCGGCCCGTTCGGCTTTTGACTGAATTGGGCCCCGGAGGTTTAGAATCGGTCCGTCTCGTTTTTAATTAATTCCCGCCCTTTTCTTTTATTTCAAATAAGTTTCAGATGCTATTTTCAAACTTTAATTCCTAGAGTTTTACAAATCCAAATCTAGCAAATAAATATTCGTTGGAAAGCTTATAAAATACTCTATCCAATAGTACTGGTTAGAATTCCAAATAAGTTAGGAATTAAAATGGTTATGAATAGTGTGACCATAGCTTGTTAATTAATGAAAGATTTCTAGAAAATTATTTAAGCCATCAATAATCATGAAAATTAAAATGTGAACTTGCTAATGACCCCTCTTACTATTAGTCAACACTAATCTACCCCAAACCCTATTAGTGTGATCATTTAGATCCTAACCCAAACCTATTTGTTAGCATAAAATGATAGATCACTAGTGCACACTTAGAATTAATTGCCCTCTTTACCAATTCACTTAGTGGATCATTCCCACTTAAACTTGTCTTAGTAACCCTAAATCAACACCAATGCTGCACAAGTGAACCACTTATGCTACTTAGTAAAGAATTTAGCTTGCACACTTGAAGAAAACTTAGACAAAAGACTTACACTCCAACACCCTAAAAATGCAACATGAATGCTTTGGTTAGCAAACAAAGATGTGTGCTTGGTGTGTTGTTAGCTTGGTGAAGTGATGGTGTGCTTTGTGTTTATCCGTTATTAGACGCTAGTGTTGCCGAGGAGGATATTGGAGGGGATTATTATTATCAAGAAGAAGAAGAAAACCCCGGACACTTTGCCAACCAAGGCAAGCCATCTTTTGATTCATACTCCCACTACCTAGTTTTAATATTGCATTCTACTTGTTTTAAGTAAATTGCATGATTGAATTGCTAGAGTAGAATGATAGAAGTATATTGATGTCTTGATTATCAAGAGCATCAAGCTGAGTTTATCCAACCCTAGTTAGGAGTACTATCACTCAATGTAGTTGCTTAGTCGCTAATAAAAGTTGATGCTATCTCTGGAGGAACCCCCTTTGAAAGGTGGTGACTTGAACTTGAAACTTGAAATGGGAGAGTGCTCCTACTTGATGGCTTTATAAAAGAAATTAATATTGACTAAGAACTATGAAATATATTTCTCGAATGACAACGAGTGATGTACATGGGAGCCAACCATACCGTACGACCACATTACCCCTATATGGGAAGGGGCTTAATCCGTAGCTTGTTTATCTTAGTATGGGAGGTCTTGCATCAAATCTTCATGGAAGGACTCCACGGGCGGATACTTCTTGACCAGGTGGATTCCACTAACCCGGCCTCCGGGATGGGCATAACTAGAGGCGCCAGAGCGGAATGCCGTATCCCGGGCTCTAGGGAAGGATCCTATACTAGGATGAGCAAGTGAAAGAATTTGTTTGATTATCTGAACCTCGCATACTTGTGTATGTCGAACCGTGGATTTCTCCCGGCAGATGTATCGAATCTTGTGGGTAAAGTGTACCCCTCTGCAGAGGTTTTGAAACTATTCGAATAGCCGCGTCCGCGGTCATGGACAGTTGGCTAACTCTACTTGACTTTTGTCAAAGATAAAAAAAATGACAATGGTGAACTTGGTGGATGACTTGACTTGACCATGGTGTTGACACACTTGAAGTTCCTCTAGGATGAACATAGAGAACTAAAACTCTCTTTCCTACCAATGAACATTCTTGGGAAATAAACTAGCTTTTGCAAATCAGCTTAGTGCTTAGTCCACCATATCAACCTTGCATTTCTACTTCATCCTTTCATTATAAGATGGTTTGCGAGTGCATCCAATGTACTCACGGCTGTGTCCCTGGCTATTAACTTGGCCAGAATATGGGGAGGAATACCAGGAGGAAGGGTATGAAGAAGAGTACCAGAACTAAGCTCGTCTCCGTGAGTCGCCATTTGCCTGTAGGGTGAAGGCATGGGCCGAAGACGTTAATTCCGCTGCTATATTGTGTTGTAATATGAACTTGGTCAATATGACCATTGTATTTGAGCTACCGTATTGTAATGTCTATGGAACTGGTTACCAACTACGTTATGTATATCGCAACAATGGTTCTGGGATTGCGGTGGAATACATAACGGGCACTTCGAATTTGTATCAAATTTGAGGTCGTCACATCTCCCGCCGTGGCACTAGAGCTACACTCGAGAGAATGGAGGTAGGCTGCCAGGGTTTACCGAGGAGGTTAACTCCACAGGGCTAGCACCCGTACTAAGGTAGGTAGATGGAAGACTTTGTTTGATTACCCGAACCCTGCATACTTGTGTATGACGGTCCATGGTGGTATCCCGGCGGATTTATCAAATCTTGTGGGTAAAGTGTACAACCTCTGCAAAGTGTAATCCTATTCGAATAGCCGAGTCCTCGGTCATGGACGGTTGGAATGGTCGCTATCTAGCCCAATGTTGGTTTTGTTTTCATAAAGATGTTTTCAAGAAAATGGAGAAGGTGCCTGACGAAGTACTCGGAGGGTACTGCCGTGGCATGGTTATAGTGTGGAGTACTTGCAGGGTACTGCCGAAGGAATGGAGATGGTCATGTGTGATTGACCTGTTTTATTAATGGAGGTGGTCATGTTTGATTGACCACTAGCTCTCTCTTAAAGAATAGATGAGTCCCCTCCTTTCCTAGAGATTTTACTAAAAAGGTTTTCTAAATGTTTTCTTTCAGCCAAATTGCATGTCAACACGTCCTCTTAGATGGTTTGCGAGTACAATTCTAAAATGTACTCACGGCTTTGTCCCTGGCTATTAACTTGGTCAGACTATGAAGAAGACTACAAGGAAGGTGACGATGGTTACGACAACGCCGGTGCGAACTAGGAACGTCTCCCAGTCAGTTGCCTGTAGGGTAGTAGGCATGACGTGGGTCATCTACGCTATTTGATATCCGCTGCTTAATTGTAAACTTGCCATGTGTGGCAATATCAAACTTGGTCATGTGACCAATTGTAAATCTATTATTCGGTACTGTAATGGATGATGTAATTCTGGTATCAACTCGGATATGTGGATTCACGACACACTGATCATGGGATCGTGAATTGTATGCATATCGGGTATTCCGGATAAGTAATCCGGGCTCCCCACAGAGTTGGTGTCAGAGCCATCCTAACTGTAGGAGACCCTAGTTAGCATGGGCGTTAGTTAGGACAATAGTATTTTGCTAAAAGTAATTGCAAAACTTGTTTTTATAAAGTAAGCCGACAAGATGGCTTCTATACTTCTCATATATTCAAAGCTTCAAGTCTTATTTATCTGATTGCCAAAGTTTTCATAGCTTTACTATCTTATCTCATCCCCTTAAAAATCTAAATACTGGACGTTGTACCCCGAATAGACCTAAAGCTTAGCAGCACAAGATGGACCAGATATTCAGAAGGACGTCTTCAAACCTCTCCACCTGGAAAGAGATAAAAGTGTAGACAAGAATTTTACCTTAGGTTGACACCAACTGCTCTGTCAAGAAGCTAACCTTGTTCCTCCCTGGACTTGCAATTTTGCAGTCGCCAAGGACCAAGTACTTAGTTGCTTGACTAGTATTTATTAGGTTTGTCGGGTGTGTAAGCCACCAATGGCACACTTCACCAATCCCTCTGAAGACCTCACAACCATGTGATGTGATACAAGAAGACTTACAAAACTGCACTTCCCAAGTCAACATCAATCGGCTCAACAACACTGCAACTTCACCACCAACTACCATCAAGTTTCTGCTGAAGCGAGAGTCAAGGGGAAAGAAGACATCAACAACTATGGCCAACCATGACCCTAGGATAAATAGGACTAACCCCAAACATCGCGAGTTGTTAGGAATTGTTGGTACTTAAAGTACCTCGTGTGATTTCTGCAATTGTTTGTTGTTTGCCTTGTGTGTTCTTGACAGTGTTTTGCAGTTGTCTTGTGTGTTTCTTGAATGTGTGTTGTACATTGTGCTCATGTTGGACTTGGCCTTTCAGCCTTACAAACCCCTATGGCATGTAAACCCCCAAATAGAAAGACCTCCCTAAAATGTGTTTCCCTCCCATCCATTTACGTCAGCTCGAGTAGCATAGGTAGTTCAAAGTAGAATTCTAACTCTAACTTTGATAAAAGAGGATTATAACTCTTCTCGCAACATATACCCGAGATCTCATACAACAATTTGTGCTAAGTGTCTCAAGCAATCAAGACCTCTCTACAACGTCGAGGGAGCAGAAGATAGACCTGCCTGGTGACAAGGGTATAGATAATAGATCCCGTTACTTAAGTACCCTTGAGGCCTGTTAAGGCCCAAGTGTAATTCAAGTCGAGATACGAGTTCATGTCGTATACTGATATTGTAATATGTACCGGATCCCTCCCGATCCTTGAGACCTGGCCACCTATATATAGGGGCAGGAGAGGACGGAGATGGACAGATTGAAAGCAAGACAAGTTTACTCTTACGTTTACTTTTGATACACACCTTGTTTGACTGATTTTACCTTCGAGTTCATCCGACGCCCTACTCCCCCGTTCCTAAGTCCTTCATATTGGACATTTGTCGAGTTAACCCTCGTCAATTGGCGCTGACCATGGGGACTCTGGGTGTTGGAATCATGAATTCGATGGCTTTTTCGCTTTTAGCCAATAACAATCCAGAAGTCGATGAAAATCCAGAGATGGAGTTGATGATCGAAAGTCTGAGCTTCTACGTCGGACCTTCGGGTTCAACTTTCTTTCAGATCTGGTGAAATCGGGTCCGTCGGCAAGCAAAACCAAGACAATCACAATGTCTGGATCATCTGTGGGCTCTTCCAGCGAGGTAAACTCGCCGATCAGTCTCGCAGCAATAGAAAATATGCAAAAGAAACTCGAGGATTTCGATGAAACTCCGGGAGAGCCCGACGTGGAAGCAACAGTGGATAAGCCACATGACAGTCCAAGGGATTTCGCCACCGGAAGCAGCGGCCTCTCCAGAAGCATACACCAGTTATGCGTTATTATCACTGAAGCAGTAGAAGAGAATAATCACGCAGGCAATGAAGAAGTCGAAATGCAAATCGACATACCAAGGAGCAATGGCAAGAAGGAGAAGGAGAAAATTCACGTCTCCACCGGAGAGTGGAGAATCATCATGTCAGCCATTAATCACGGCACGGAAGTACTCGCAGATTCAAGAAGAGAAGTTATGATGGGGTATCAATACGTGTCGATGGATTTCGTGTCGCAAGAACACGGGGTACCACGCGACGGACCCAAAGATTCGAACGCAGGGGGCTGAACGTGGGAGATCTTGGATCGCAACGAAACACGGTGACGGAAGCCTCGAGACGTCGAATGCACAACGCACTGCAGAGAGAGACACTGAGCTTTACCTAGGTTCAGGGCCCTCGTGGTGAGGTAAAACCCCTACTTCCTGTCTTCTTGTATTACGATGCGATACCTCGCGAGGAGTACAAGGTCTTGGTTACAGAGCTCTAACTGGCCGGAGGTAGAAGAACCAACTTAGCCTAGCTAGGAGCCTGGAGATGAAGATTTGATCCCCTCTAAGGGGTGGCCTCCCCTCCTTTTATAGCGCCCAGGTCCTCCTTCCCCTTATCATCTTGGGGAAGGGGTTGCCACACACGGCCAAGGAGGGAGGACAGCTGTAGTCTTGATTCTTCCGTGGACGTAGTCTTCGTAGTGTAGTGGCGCCGGTCCACAGGAGTGGGTGGAGGAAGCTGACGTCCTCCTCTGGCGCCCTGCACCATCCACCCTATTTTTAGGGGGGGTGGCCAACAACCACTTGCCGCTTTATGCAGGCACGACGAAAGTTGGTCTCCTCCCTGTCGGGGGTAGCATGGACGGTACGCAGTCTTCTGCTCTTATCTTCTTGCTCAGCACGGAAGCGTGCCGAGCTAACGTGGACGTGGTCCCTCCCCTCATGAGAAACAGCTCGTGAGGAGGTCTTCTGGTCCTTAGCAGTTTTAGTCGTCGTTCTCCTCATGAGGCGCCTCCTCATGAGGGTCTTCTCTGCTGGGCTTCGGTCGTCGTTCCACCCCTGGGCCGAAGCTGGGCCATTTAAGGGGCCCAGGAGCAGGTGGACCAGGATACCCCGGTATCTAGAACACCGACAGTAGCCCCCGGGAGCCTGGCCCGCGAACGCGCCCTCTCGAGGGAGCGAAGGGCCAGGGGCCCCCAGAAGCTGCTGGGCCCTCCAACGGCACGCGTCAACGTGCGGTCAGAGGACCATGTGAAGATGCAGAGGCCGTGGACACGTGGCGCGACCACAGCTGGTGAGACGACGCAGCAGTCCCTGTGCTAAGATTTGACGCTTCGACGCCGGCCGCGCCCTTTAAATGCAGCCTCCTCGACACCTCTGGCACCTCACCCTCTTCCTCCAGTGCTATTTCTTCATTAATGCTCCCCAAGCAATGGATCCCTCTGCCTCCTCCACCGCCGCTGGATCGAGCTCGGGGATGAAGCGCTGTGGGCGCCCCCCGGGCAGCAGGAACAAGGCGAAGGTCCCCACCCGGTGGATGCCCGGTGCTGGAGGCCCCCTGCGCATCGGGGCGCCGATGCAGGACGGGACGAATCGCGCCGCCCCGGGGACCTCCAGTGCCTTGACCCTTCGGGGTCCAGCGCCTGGAGGTGCTCTGAATGCGCCATCGTCGGTGGCGGCGGCGTCGGCTCCCCGCTCCCCGGGGAGCATTGATCGGGTGCTCCAGGAGGTGGAGGCCACTCTGGGCCCCCTTCCCCCGGCCGCGGATGGCCTGGGGCCGCAGGAGGTGGCCCTGTCGGCGACCGGAGTGGTCGTGACTCCCCGCCGCCTGGCGGCGGAGATGCTGGGACCCCTTGTCGCTCTGGGGTCCCGCTTCCTGGAGCTCCTCATCGTCGTCGACGCCTGGAGCTTCATCTCTCTCCGGCTGCCCGATGCAGTCCAGAGGGTAATCTACGCCCCCGGTGCCTCCTCCAGAGAGGTTGCGCTGGTGGAGCAGAGCAGGCCAGAGCTCCTCTGGCCTGTTGACATCATCCTCAGAGCGGGCGGCAATGCTGTCCTCTCTGGGCGCTGGAGGGCCTTTGCCCTTGGCCACCGCCTCCGCGTCGGTGACCACCTTGTCTTCCGCTTCAAGCTGGGGACGTTGGAGGCCTCGGTGCGGATCTTCGCCGCCGCCGGTGTCCGCCGCACCTACCCCCAGCCTACGGCGGAGTAAAGGGGCGGCCTTGCCGCGGTAGCCTTCTGGGGAGGGGAGCTAGTCTCCTCCCCTCTTTTGCGATGTAGTTTACATTGGCGGGGTATGCCCCGCCATGCCTCTATTTCTCCCCCCACCGGGGGCTATCAATGAAGTCTTCTTTGTCAACTGTCTTGCTCTTTCGCTTCTCGCTGCTCGTCGTTGTCCTGGTCGTCCACACGCTCGAGAGCCCTAGCGAGTTGTTAACGCTAGCGGGAGGCCTCCCTGCGCCTCAGAGCTCATGACGGGGTCGGCGCCGACGATGACATTGGACGATTCCTAAGACAAGTAGTTGAAGAAAGAGTTGGAAAACAAAAAACCCCAAATCCCCGAAAACGAAAAACAAGTCGATAAAACAAATGAAAAAAGAAAGGCGAAGAAGATGCCCCTTGATGCTTGCGATACGGTTAATGTTCACCGTCCAGTTGGGAACCCCAAGAGGAAGGTATGATGAATATAGCAGCAAGGTTTTCCCTCAGTAAGAAACCAAGGTTTATCGATCTGAAGGGGAAGAAGCCAAACGACTGAAGGTGATGCTTGCTAGCTTGCGACAGCTCCCGACAATTTATAAGGCGCCTCGTCCAAGCTTTGCTTTGCCAGCTGCAACGCGGAACCTGCACACAATACAACCAAATACTTTGCTCCCAACTTACGATGAGGTTGTCAATCTCACCGGTTTGCTGTAAACAAAGGAATGAGCGTATTGAGTGGAAAATAGTAATAGTATGCGAGTAAAGTAAACAGTGCGAGTAAATTAAACAGATGATAGCAATATAATGGAAATAGGACCAGGGTCCACAGTTCACTAGTGGTGTCTCTCCATAAGATAAAATAATGCATGCTGGGTAATTGAAAGAATAAAGACAACGTGCATATGATGAGAGGATCACTATGAGATTTACTCTGGGCATTACAACAAGATACATAGACCGCCATCCAACTGCACCTATGACTAATAATCCACCTATGGCGAATCAATCCAAGAACTCCACAAGTATTAAGTTGCGAACAACAGATAATTACATTAAGCAAAGTGTGTAATGTAAACAAAGCATATGCCCTCGAGCATATGAATGTTGTTTTCCCCCTATTAGCAACAACACATCTACAACCTTAGAGGTTTCTGTCACTCCCCCAGATTAAATAGAGGCATGAACCCACTATCGAGCATAAATACCCCCACTTGGAGTCACTAGCAACTACTCGGCCAAGATAGCTACTAACAACAGAGAGCATGCAAGATCATAAACAACATAGAGATCTTTGCAAAAAAAAACATAGAGATAACATAAGATAAATTTCAGTACATCAACTCAAGCATAACACCAATATTCATCGGATCCCAACAAACCAAACATGTAGAATTACATAACGGTGATCTCAATCATGTAGGGCAGCTCATGAGATCTAAACATGAAGCACATGGTGGAGAATACAACCATCTAGCTACTGCTATGGACCCATAGTCCAAGGTAGACTACTCACTCATCGCGCCGGAGGCAAGCATGGCGATGAAGAAGACCTCTGGTGGTGATTCCCCTCTCCGGCAGGGTGCCGGGAAGAGCTTCTGGACCCTCCCGATCTTCGGGTCGACGGCGGCGGCGGGTCGCGATGTGTTCTAGAAATGTGATCGGGTCTTTAGGTTTTTCCTATCGGGGGGTCTTTATAGGCGAAGGGGCATCGTCAGGAGTGGGCCGAGGCGCCGTCACACATAGGGGGCGCGGCCAGGGGCCAGGCCGAGCCACCCTATTGTGTGGGGCCCTCGTGGCCCCACTCTGCCTCCTCTTTGGTTCTCTGGAAGCCTCGGTGAATTTCTGGACGTTCGGCTTTTGTTTCGTCCAATTCCGAGAATATTTCCTGTGTAACTTTTTTGAAACACAAAAATAGCAAAAAATAGGGAACTGACACTCTGGCGACTTGTTAATAGGTTAGTTTCGGAAAATGCATAAAAGTGCCACGAAGTGTAACGAAACATTATGCAAATGGTGTAAAAACAAGAATGGAGCATCAAAAATTATGGATACATTTTGGACGTATCAAGCATCCCCAAGCTTAACTCCTGCTCGTCCTCGAGTAGGTAAGTGATAACAAAAGAAATAATTTTTGAGGTGACATGCACCCACACAATCTTGATCATATATGTAAGCGTTGTGAGCTGGGATCAAAAGAACTTAAAACATGGGCATGGAAGATATAATCTTGATAGAAGAAACTTAGCAACCATGTTGTAACATGAAAATGAACACAAAGAAAAGATCATGAAAATGAAACAATGAAAGTCAAACGTGTGTTCAAATCATAAGGAAAAACATACAAATGGTTTTCAGCTTGTCCTTAATGAGAGAGCAAAACATAAATGCATAGGACACCTTCAAGTTTAAGAGGGCGACTAGATACAAATAATTTAAGAACAAGTGAAACCATGATCATGAATCAATCAATGAAAACTTTGGGACAATGCACATTATGCTCAGAATGACAACTATGCTCTCTTAATGGTGCATAAAGATAGAAGGTGGTGACTCAACATAAAAGTAAAAGAAAGGCCCTTCGCAGAGGGAAGCAGTGATTGCAAGTTTTATAACCTTCAAAAATTATGGTACTTACCGGCTTTGAGCTCTCATTGCCCCCATCATAAGCATCTTGAATGGTTAAAGTTAATGCGAGAACACTTATGCTGCATATGCTTGACAATTCATAAGTTAAAAACCTCGTGTCCCGTGAATACGAGTACCCAAACCTCATGCTACTTTACTTAGAGTCCCAATCAAGCTCTTGTCATTGTAAGTATACACGTATCATCGAGAACCGCCAACGGGGTACCTCCGTGCCCGATGACATGGAACAAGCCCACATCAAAATGACAGGACAAGCAGACAATGAACACATCGACATCTCTTTTATTTACCATTTGTATAGCTTTTTATTTTGAGATGCGTCGTCGAATGTCCACTATGGGCATGCTGCAAATTTCCACCATGAATTATGCATGGCTTAGATTGGCGGCCCAGGCGTTTCTCTAACACATATACAAACTCCATGATCCCGCAAGATTCTCAATTCATTTCACACCGCGAGTATCCATAAACAAAAGATCACGATATCAACTCAAATAAGAAGTGCAATGTTGAAAGCTTGCCCCATGACGGCATGGCTAGGCTAATTCCCAACTTACAACTTGCAAGCATAACAACTCAACATAAGAGACCACAATGTCAAATTTTTAAGAACGAGAAAAAGTAAAGTGTGCCTTCCGGTTCGAGCTTTACTGACCAATTTTCGCATCACACCGGTAAGAGTTTAATTTGAAGAGTAGATAAAAGCAAGTCAAATTTACTTTAGAATAGCAAATTGCTAAGAGGTATGTATGGTGGACACTTTAGAACAACTTGGTTTTTAGGAGTTGGATGCACGAGTAGATCTCATACTCAGTACAAGGCGAGGGCTAGCAAAAGACTGGGAGCAACCAACTAAGAGAGCAATAACGGCCATAATCATGCAAAGCGACAAAGCAACATTAAAAGAAGCATAAGATGGCATCAAAAGTCAAAAACTAAATGATCATAGAGGCTATTGGCGACTTTTCATGAGTCTAACATGTGTGAGCATGCGCCAAGTCAACCCAAATAAAGCATCAAGGAGAAAACCAAAATAATGCTTCCAAATAATTAAAACAACGCATGATTCTTTCAAAGGCTCATTAAGCCATATCAGTTATTTGAGACAATTCATGCTACAGCAAAACCACTAAGCATACTATCAAAAAGACATCAAGCACGACATGCAAAAGCCTAGGCCGCAGTCTACACAAGCTCCTTCTTGTACCACTTTTTTGCATAAAGCTTTTTCTCTTTTCCAACACCATTCAAACTTTTTATAAACACCTCTTTTGATGAAAACCAATATAGATCAGAGGCAAAAATACAGCTTGATGAAAAGTTATAACAAGATATGAACACAAATCAAGACGAAAATCAAAAGCTAAATGCAGTTCTAGAAAAAGAGAACACTCGTTGAAATGAATAGAGTGAAAAACGGAGTGTTCTTGGCAAATGAAAAGCAAGGCAACTTCTCCAAAAGAAATTTGTTGGGGTCCAACCATTTATTGCAGCAAACAAAACTAAACTAAACTGAAAACTAAAAACAACTGATGCTCCAAGAAAAACGCATAATGCATGAAGCAATAAAAATATAGCGTATTGAAAGGTGACCTGATTTTTGCCGATGAAGAAGGGGTGCCTCGGGGGCATCCCCAAGCTTTGACGCTTGTACTTCTTGGATATTTCTTGGGGTGATGCATGGGCATCCCCAAGCTTGAGCTTTTGTCCATTCTTCAACTAATCTCATCACTCTCCGATCCCTACACTTGAAAACTTCCTTCATACAAAACTAAACACAAATCTATTAGCAACATTAGTGTAAGCATAATATAGAATCAACCATTTTTGCTTCAGGTTTCAACCTAAAAACCACCATATATAAAGCATATACTACTGTAGCAACTTCCCCAAAAGTTCCGTGATCAAAAGAACTCAAAAAGAAAGCGATAAAGCGGCAAACACAAATATTGGCAGAAATCTGTCAAAACAGAACAGCTGACAAAGGTCGAATTTTTAGAGGGTTTTCTGTTGCTCAAATCAAAAAGTGTTCAACTAATGAAAGTTTGAATATAATCTGGGGCATATGCACAAGAAATCGTAGGTCTAAAAGATATACAGAGAATTTTCACGAATTTTTACGGTGCAGCACTGAAAACAGTTTCAGGACAGCAACATCCCCAAATCTTACCTCGCTCAAATTAGAGGCTTCTCTTGGCACAAAAACGAAATAAAAAGGATAAGGAGAGGTTATTACAGTAGTAATAACTTCCAAGACTCAAATAAAAGAAAAATAACTGAATGTAAAAACATTGGGTTATCTCCCAAGAGTGCTTTTCTTTAACGCCTTTGAGCTAGGCGCAGAAAGTGCGAATCAAGTAATATCAAGTGATGAAGCATCAAGCTCATAATTTGCTCTAAGAATAGAGTCAAAAACTAATTTCTTTCTCTTTCTAAGGAAGTGTTCCATACCTTTCTTGAGTGGGAATTGATATTTGATGGTGCCTTCCCTCATATCAATGATGGCACCTACAGTTCGAAGAAAAGGTCTTCCCAAAATAATAGGACATGAAGCATTGCATTCAACATCCATGACAAGAAAATCAACGGGAACAAGGTTATTGTTAACCACAATAAGAACATCATTAATTCTTCCCAAAGGTTTCTTCTTAGCAACATCAGCAATAGGAACATCATAATAACACTTTTCAAGTGGTGTTAAATCAAGCATGGCATAAATTTTTCTAGGCATAATAGAAATACTAACACCTAGATCACATAAAGCATGGCAATCAAAACCGTTAACATGCATATCAATGATGGGTTCCCAACCATCTTCTAACTTCTTGGGAATAGAAGCTTTTTGCTTCAACTTTTCATCCCTAATTTTCATAAGAGCATTGGTAATATGCTTAGTAAAAGCAATATTTAAAGAACTAGCATTGGGAGTCAAAGCAAGCTTTTGCAAGAACAAAATAACTTCAGATATATTGCAGCCATCAACATCAAAATCATTAAAGGAAATAGAGCTATCATCTCCTACACTCCGAAAAATTTCAGCACTCTTTTGAGAAAAAGTTTTAGCAGTTTTAGGCTTTTTAACACAAGGAGTGGGAGTTTTCTCTACACCAATCAAAGTAAGAGGATTGCTGGCATTAGGAACAACATCATTAGAGGTAGTAATAGTACAAACTTTCATATTCCTAGCAATCTCATCCTCTCTTTCCCATCTAGCATGCAATTCTGCAAACAATCTAACATTTTCATCAATTCTAACTTGAATAGCATTAGCAGTAGCAAAAACATTGTTCTCTTTCACATCATTAGGCAACACTTTTAATTTCAGAAGTTCTACATCATGAGCAAGGCTATCAACTTTATAAGCAAGAATATCAATTTTGCCTAACTTTTCCTCAACAGACTTGTTAAAAGCATTTTGCTTACCGATGAAGTCCTTGAGCATTACCTCAAGCTCGGAGGGCGCGGCCCTAGTGTTGTTGGAGGAATTACCATAAGAGTTACCATAACCATTACCATTGGTAGAAGGATACGGCCTATAATTGTTACTAGCAAAATTGTTCCTATAAGCATTGTTGTTAAAATTATTGTTTCTAATGAAGTTTACATCAACATGCTCTTATTGAGCAACCAAAGAGGCTAAAGGAACATTATTAGGATCAACATGAGTCCTATCATTCAAAAGAATAAGCATAATAGCATCAATCTTATCACTCAAGGAAGAGGTTTCCTCAACAAAATTTACCTTCTTACCTTGTGGAGCTCTCTCGGTGTGCCATTCGGAGTAATTCACCATCATATTGTCGAGAAGCTTCGTTGCGGCGCCCAAGGTAAGGGACATAAAAGTGCCTCCAGTAGCTGAATCAAGTAGGTTCCTCGAAGAAAATTTTAGTTGTAACATCCCAAGATTTTATCAAATTTTGGGGGAATTTTTTTTTGCTTTTGTTTGTATGTGTTGATTGAAATTTTCACAAGGATTTTAAAACTTTTGAGTTTATTTAAAAGCTTTATTTTCAAAACTTCCAAATTGCTCCTGAAGAACTTCTTAAGAAAACCAAATATTAAATATTATTTTCTTTCTTCTTTTATTCAAACCTATGCAAGTTATGCTTGCAAAGGAATGAAATTCAAAAGTGTTTATAAAGTGTGTACTTTTCAAATGAAGATTGAGAGTGAATCTCAATTATTATTTTATAAAGGGTTTTCCTATTATTTTCAAAGATTTGGTTTCAAAACCCTAACACTATGTTGTGTTATGCAAGCAAGCCCCCCTTGCTAAGTTCATAGAGTTTATTGAAAATCCCTCTTTAATTTGAAAACTAGTTCTATTACTAGCTTAGAACAATGTTCTGGATCTTAGAAAATTTTAGAAGTTGATTTGAAGTGATTTGATGCATTTTTTAAAAAGATAGAAAATAAAACAGAAATCAGAATAAAGAAAAAGAAAAGAAACAAAAAATATAAAAGAGGCCGAGGGGAACCGAAGCGGCCCAACTCTGAATTCGGCCCCGGCCCGCTAACCCTCAGTCCCGAAAGGGTACGTCCCCCTTCCCTTCTCTCACCGACAAGCGGCCCCCACCTATCATCGCCCTCCTCCAGCCTCTCTCTCCCTCTCTCGCACAGCATCTCTCCTGGCCGCTGGATTGCCCCGCCCCTAGCGCAACCCTAGCCCCTACTGCAAGCAATCGACCGCCCATAAATACCCCAGGAGCCCCTCTCGCATCACCCTTTGCCTCTTCTCTGATCCATCGTGAGGCCGTCGCGAAATTCCTCGCCGAACCTCCATCGTCCCTACAGATGCCCCGCTCAAATTTGCCGCCGTAGGTGAGCCCGGGCCCCTCTCCACACCTCTATCCCCTCCACCTTGACACTGCTCACCTCCTCATGCCCTCGGTTCGTTTTCCTTCACAGCAATCGAGTGCGGCATCACGATCCCGAAGCACACCTGTGTGCCGCATGTCTCCAGCCGTCCTCTGCTCCTTCTCCTGGAAGCGATCGAAGGCGCCGAGGTCACCCTAGGATTCCCCACATCGCGTAGAACACCGTCCTCGACTTCTCCTCCTCGGAACACCACCGGAGCTTCGCCGTCTATCAAACCAGAGCTGCCCTCGCCGGAATTTCTCGCTGGCGACTGTAACCCTAACCCTAGCCGAACCGGTAAGCCTCCGCTTTCAATCATAGCCGTCCGATCGAGATCCAGTGGATCTAATCGATCCACTTAACTGAATCGGTATGGTTAAATCTCGTGCGTCCGATCGTCTTAAAATCCTATGGCCCTCGACCCTGATCCGTCCGAACCGGTATGGACCAATCAGACACAGCCACGTGTCGCGCCTAGATCTGTCCCGATTCAAATTAGATTCAAATTACTTTTAAATCATCTACAACTTGTAAAATTCATATCTTTTGATCTGTAACTCGAAAAATAGCAAATAAGATATCAATGGAATCCTTAGAACATCTAGAATCCATTAGTGCACTTATTTTTTATAGGTTCAGTACACAATTTGAATCTATTTTCAAATTGAGTTAAATCTTTCTGTTAGCTTGCTAAAATCATATCTTTTGATTCATGTGTCCAAAAATCACAAATTTGTAGTCTCTGGAATCCTCACAAGATGTAGAACATCATAGGATCAAGAAAATCCAAATTTGATATGTGCACACACTTTGTGCATTCAAATCTATCCAAATCACTAATTTGAACATAATTTGAATTCTAGAAATTATTTTAGAATGAATTCAATTGAAGTGACTTTCTTTTACTGCAAGTTCTCCAGTAGCATCACTCCCTAATTTTATTGCACCACTTCACAACTATTCAAATTCTAATATGAGGATTTGAGTAATTTCCATTGTAGAAATAAATCTATTACCTTTAGCAATGTCTCCTTCTACTTTAGTGAACCCTATGATCATACCTAGTCATCAATGTTATCTAAACAACATCTTGATCCATATCTTGTTCATCTAAGTCTATTTTGTCTAATTCATATATATTCAAATTGCAATTGTGCTACTTGAGTAGAATATGAATTCATCTCAAACCTAAATCCTATTTTGTAATGTGGTGTTGTTATTACCCATACCATAGTATGTGTTCATGCACCATGTTGCTCAATGAACACTTTGAGCTATGTTCTCAAAAGTCAATTATTCATACCCAATCCTATGCTTGCTTAAACTTGTTCACAAGTATTGAAGTATTCAACTTGCAAATGTGCTAATTGAGTACTTCAAGCATTCTTAAAACCTAGCCTAGTGCCCATGTGTAATAGATGCTATTTAAGAATAATTGTTGTCACACTTATTCAATAGTATTGTTGTTGCACTATCCCACACCTATGTGATCTAATTCACATGAGCTATTCTGAAAACTCATTCATGCTTTAATAAAGCATAAAGGCTTCATCACTTATGTCTTGTTTAGTCCAATTCTCTCAAATCATATTGATCTTTCCCAACTAAGCCCTCAAACCCATATTTCACAATTCATGATCCTTTACCCAATCTTTCTTATCATAACATCTCAAATAAATCTAAATTGCTAAACAAACACTTTTCAATTGTTTGTCTTATTTGATTATGTTTGCTATTTTATGTTATAGTTTGTGTGAAGAGCTACGTGCTTAGTTGAGAGAAGTGGAAAGATCGTATTCTTCAAAAAGACAAGTGACACACATATCTTCTACCTATTTTTATTATGCATTAGTAATTTTAGTAGTATGCATGATAGGTGGAATATCAATTGTTTATAAAGTGCTAGATCTTAGTAGTGAGTAGCTATCCCTCAAACACCACCTGGTAGGATGCTAAATACTTTGAAAAATATGATGCTATGCTATGTTCACATGTCAAAGTTGTTTAGTGAATAAATTAACAACTTCAACTAAAATGAACTACCTGGGTGGAATGGTTTGTGATGGAAAGTGTAGTAGGTGGGTCCTGGGGCACATGCTAGTACAGATGTGTAGCTCAGGATGCTGCTCGGGATGGCCACTCTGGATTCAAGAGATTAATAAGGCTTCCATGATTAAAGTACTTCCAGTGCAGCCTTATGACAATATGGGCTCTGTCTTGATTGAGTATGATTAAGGGTTCAACCAAGAGTACTGACAGCAGGTGGTAGCATAATATAGGGTGTACGGTCAGACTAGTTTGGTTGAATGCTTTTTCTGAAAGGTCTTGTTTCATTTTGTGTATGTGCGCAAAATGAAGGATAAGGTGAAAGTGCACAACCCTTGCAAGGTGTTAAAATCTAATCGATTAGCCGAGTCCTCGGAATGGACAATTGAGTCTCTAGCCATGGAATGATCGGAAGAATCTCATCATCTTTTCTGAATGCTTTAAAACATGACTAGCAATAATCAGGAGAAGCTCAGGGCCATACACTCCGAGGGGTGGTGGTTTCTGTGTTTCAAATTTTGTTGAGTTTCACCCAGAACTACATATCTGATCCGTATGTAGCGTATGGGGGTTATCTTGACTCTTATGAATTAAAATTTTGATAAAAAGGTTTTTTTTACAAAGAGATAGGATAAAACTTGCTTTATGCAAATCAGCCTTTGAGATCCGCTAAGCCAGATTTCATGTAGTTTAGTCTTTTCCCAAATGCCACCAAATATGTGTCATTTGCCAGTACATCGTTGTACTGACCCCTCTGGGACTGCATATTCAAACATGCAGGTTTTTATTCGAGTAAGGAACTAGGAGTAGGATCTTGAGCTTACATTCCAACATGTCTGCCTGTGGCACTTGATGAAGATGGAGGCTCATTGCTGCTATGCTTTATGCTGTGTACTCGTAAGGTTGAAGACCTATGTAACTGGATTTACATTATATTATTGATGCTATTACAATGATTACTATATTTTGTACTGTGGCGCTATCTACTGATCCAGGGAATGGCACAGATATACATGAGTTCTGTCTTTCGATAAGGCAGGGCGCTACATCAGTCCTGCATAAAAAGTTTGAACAATCATCCAAGTAGTCAGTCCATGAGTGGGACAATTCTTTATCATAGATTTCATTCTTTCCCAAGCTTGAGAAACATGTTCATTATCAAATTGACTAAACTTCATAATATTGCTACGCAAAGCTATAATCTTAGCAGGAGGATAGTATCTACTAATAAAAGCATCCTTACACTTAGTCCATGAATCAATACTATTTTTCGGCAAAGACAGCAACCAATCCTTAGCTTTTCCTCTCAAAGAAAAAGGAAACAACTTAAGCTTAATAATATCACTCTCAACATCCTTATATTTCTGCATCTCACATAGCTCAACAAAATTGTTGAGATGAGCTGCATCATCATTAGTACCAGCACCAGAAAATTGCTCTTTCATAACAAGGTTCAATAAAGCAGGCTTAATCTCATAAAAGTTTGCAGTAGGAGCAGGTGGCACAATAGGAGTGCAGATAAAATCACTATTGTTCGTGCTAGTAAAGTCACACAACTTGGTGTTTTCAGGAGTATCCATTTTAGCAAAACTAAAAGCAGACAAGTAAAAACAACTATCAAGGATTCTAATTTTTTTGGGTTTTTGATAAAACGATGCAAGTAAAAAATAAAGTAAATCAAAACTTAAAACAAAGTAAAGGATGTGCATGCGAAAACTCCCCTCACAGAAGTCTTCTTTTTCCTCCCCGGCAATGGCGCTAGAAAATTCTTGATGCTTGCGGTACGGTTAATGTTCACCGTCCAGTTGGGAACCCCAAGAGAAAGGTATGATGAATATAGCAGCAAGGTTTTCCCTCAGTAAGAAACCAAGGTTTATCAATCCGAAGGGGAAGAAGCCAAATGACTGAAGGTGATACTTGCTAGCTTGCGACAGCTCCGGACAATTTATAAGGCGCCTCGTCCAAGCTTTGCTTTGCCAGCTGCAATGTGGAACCTGCACACAACACAACCAAATACTTTGCTCCCAACTTACGATAAGGTTGTCAATCTCACCGGTTTGCTGTAAACAAAGGAATGAGCGTATCGAGTAGAAAATAGTAATAGTATGCGAGTAAAGTAAATAGTGCGAGTAAAGTAAACAGATGATAGCAATATAATGGAAATAGGACCGGGGTCCACAGTTCACTATTGGTGTCTCTCCATAAGATAAAATAATGCATGCTGGGTAAACAAATTACAGTTGGGAAATTGATAGAATAAAGACAATGTGCATATGATGAGAGGATCACTATGATATTTACTCTGGGCATTACAACAAGATACATAGACCGCCATCCAACTGCATCTATGACTAATAATCCACCTGTGGCGAATCAATCTGAGAACTCCACAAGTATTAAGTTGCGAACAACAGATAATTGCATTAAGCAAAGTGTGTAATGTAAACAAAGCATATGCCCTCGAGCATATGAATGTTGTTTCCCCCCTAGTAGCAATAACACATCTACAACCTTAGAGGTTTCTGTCACTCCCCCAGATTAAATAGAGGCATGAACCCACTATCGAGCATAAATACCCCATCTTGGAGTCACTAGCAACTACTCGGCCAAGATAGCTACTAACAACGGAGAGCATGCAAGATCATAAACAACATAGAGATAACATAAGATAAATTTCAGTACATCAACTCAAGCATAACACCAATATTCATCGGATCCCAACAAACCAAACATGTAGAATTACATAACGGTGATCTCAATCATGTAGGGCAGCTCATGAGATCTAAACATGAAGCACATGGTGGAGAAGACAACCATCTAGCTACTGCTATGGACCCATAGTCCAAGGTAGACTACTCACTCATCGCACCGAAGGCAAGCATGGTGATGAAGAAGACCTCCGCTGGCGATTCCCCTCTCCGGCAGGGTGCCGGGAAGAGCTTCTGGACCCTCCTGATCTTCGGGTCGACGGTGGTGGCGGATCGCGATGTGTTCTGGAAAAGTGATTGGGTCTTTAGGTTTTTCCCGTCGGGGGGTCTTTATAGGTGAAGGGGCATCGTCAGGAGTGGGCTGAGGCGCCGTCACACATAGGGGGCGCGGCCAGGGGCCAGGCCATGCCGGCCTATTGTGTGGGGCCCTCGTGACCCCACTCCACCTCCTCTTCAGTTCTCTGGAAGCCTCAGTGAATTTCTGGACGTTCGGCTTTTGTTTCGTCCAATTCTGATAATATTTCCTGTGTAACTTTTCTGAAACACAAAAACAGTAGAAAATAGGGAACTGGCACTGTGGCGACTTGTTAATAGGTTAGTTCTGGAAAATGCATAAAAGTGCCACGAAGTGTAACGAAACATTAGGCAAATTGTGTAAAAACAAGCATGGAGCATCAAAAATTATGGATACGTTTTGGACGTATCACCCCTGTGACCGGCATAGGGACCTTCCTCATCGTGAGGGAGCGCGGCACTATCTGTGCCAGCAGCTAAGAGCAAATTGCCACACGTGGTGATTCACGGGGCCTTCCTCGTCATTGAGGGAAGCTGGACCCTCACGGATGCGAAAGCATCGACGCTTGAGAGAGCCCAGAGACTATCGACACCTCGTTAAGGGTTGCTCACGAGGTGAAGGGCCTGGCGCGGACCTCCGAATCTATGTCTCCTTCGCAAGATGATTGGAGAGGCCTTGGTCTTCAGTAATCCTATCGTGTTTGGCCTTGCTCAAGTGAGGGGAATCTTCCTGTGGATGCTAAGTGCATCAACGCGTCCTTGCACCCTCGTGAGGGTTGCTCATGAGGCGTTGGTCCTTAGCGGGTGCCTTAGGCACACCTTGGACTTTTTCCCACTAAGCACCACGGGCATGTGGAGGTGATCGATAACGGGGCCGTCACCCCTGATCAGAGCTTAGTCCCTTCAGGTCTTTCGGGCTTACTGTTTTCCAGGCGAAGGCCCCAGCATAGACACCGTGCCTAGCCCCCTTCCGAGTGGAGTACAACAGAAAATAAATGGACTCCATGCCATTTTAATATCATGCTAAAGCAGAGGCGCTATAATGCGCTTTAACTTAATATCAGTGCTGAAGAGCAGTTTGAGCTGATACAAAGTGCCGTGACAACGGTCTTATCTCCTCGTGAGGAACCTACGGGTAGAACTTTCGCAGATGAGCTATGTTCCACGGGTTCCCCACCAGTACGCTTTCTGCGGTTTCCAGCCGCGCCGAGCCCGGCCTGGCGATGTGCGTCACCTTGAAGGGGCCTTCCCACATTGGAGACAGCTTGTGCAAGCCCTCGCGAGAAAGTATCCTCCTCAGCACCAGATCGCCGACCTCCATAGTCCTTGCCCGAACATGGCAGCTATGGTAGCGGCGTAGTCCTTGCTGGTACCTCGCGGTGGGAAGCGCCGCTTGGCACCGAGCTTCTTCGAGCTGGAGGAGGCGATCCTTGATGAGGTCTTCTTGATGTATCTTGTTGAAGGCGAGCACTCTTGGCGACCCGAACTTGATGTTGGTGGGAAGAACAGCCTCCGCCCCATAGACCAAGAAGAAAGGAGTCTCCCCGGTGGGCTTGGTGGCGGTAGTCCGAATGGACCACAGGATGGATTGGAGGTTGTCTAACCATTTTTTCCCGCAGGCTTTGAGCTTGGCGTTGAAGCTTCTCATCTTGAGTCCCTTGAGGACTTCGGCATTGGCACGCTCGGCCTGGCCATTGCTCCTGGGATAGGCGATTGAGGCGAAGCAGATCTTGATGCCGGCCGATGCGCAGTACTCCTGAAATAGCCCGCTGGTGAACTGGCTGCCGTTGTCGGTGATTATGCGGTTAGGCACACCAAAACGGTAGACCAGCCCACGGATGAACTTGACTGCGGACCTAGCTGGAATGGTGCACACCGGCTCCACCTCCACCCACTTGGTAAAATTGTCGATGGCGACATAGAGGTAGCGGTAGCCCCCTTATGCTCTAGGGAATAGACCGAGAATGTCCAGCCCCCAAACAACAAAGGGCCAAGTGAGTGGGATGGTTTGCAGCTCCTACGCAGGCTGATGAATCTGCTTGGCATGGAATTGGCGTGCCTCGCACCTCTTGACCATCTCCGCCGTGTCCCAGAGCGCCAAAGGCCAGTAGAAGCCATTTCAATATGCCTTTGCAGCGAGGGTTGAAGCAGAGGCATGATGCCCACACTCACCGGCATGGATGTCCCTGAGAAGCTCTTGGCCCTGGTTAGTAGATATGCACTTCAGAGCGACGCCATTTGGGCGACGCCGGTACAAGTCACCATCCTTAACGCAGTATCCCGAAGCTTGGCATACTATCCTTTCGGCCTCCGACTCATCCTCAGGAAGCCTACTACTGATGAGGAAAGCCTTGAGCTCGAGGATCCAATCCACTCCCTCCTGCCGCACCAATGCCAGAAGGACGCGGTCACCCGAAGGAGGCCCAAAATCCGGAGCCCCCTGCTCCGGTGGCGGTGGCAAGGCAGCCAGAAGGTCGGATCCTGTCGATGATGGAGAAGCGGATGGCCTGAAGAGGCGCTCCTCGAAGACGCCGGTAGGTTGTGCCAGGCGATGAGAGGCATGCTTGGCGATTTCGTCCGCTTCCACATTTTCTCCTCTTGGAATGTGCTTCAGCTCCAAACCTTGGAAGCGTTTTTCCATCTTTCAATGCTTCTCAAGATAAGCTGCCATGTGCTCATCCTTTGGAGTGTAGCTCTTGTTTGAGAAGTTCACAACCAGCTGTGAATCTCCCTTGACGATGAGGCGCTTGATGCCCAAAACATTCGCCGCCCTTAGGCCAGCGAGTAGTCCTTCATATACCGCGATGTTGTTGGAGACCTTGTGCTCTGGTTTAAAGCACAGCTGGACGGCATAGAAGAGCTTGTCCCCAGAGGGAGAGGTAAGGACAACGCCAGCCCCCGCGCCGGGGAGGTTGAAGGCACCGTCGAAGTGCATGACCTAGAGGCCAGGGGCTTCTTCTCCTGGAAGCATTGACTCCACCTCTAGAGGCTCGTCGGTGAATGGATCAGTCCATTCGGCGGTGAACTCAGCCAAAGCTTTGCTCTTGATCACCTTAGTGGTTTCAAAGGAGATCTCGAAGGGCTGAAGCTCCACGGCCCACTCTGCCACCCGCCTGGTAACATTTGGGTTGTGTAGAATGGTCTCCAGGGGCCGATCAGTGACCACCTTAATTGGGTGACCCTGGAAGTAATGATGTAGTTTCCTTGAAGCGATCAGCAGGGTGTAGAGCATCTTTTGCTGCATGGTGTAGCGCTCCCGCGCGTCACGTAGTACCATGCTGACAAAGTACACAGGCTTCTGCACCTTTGCGGTGTCCTCAGGAGTTTTCTCCTCATGGAGTTCAGGAGCGTCGCTCTGTGAGAGTGGCTCGGTCGGCGAAGTTGCATCGGGCGGCTCCTCTTGAGGGACAGAAGACATTGCTCCTTCTTCCTCAGGAGGAGCCCCCGGGCAAGGAGGATCAATTCCCTCTTTGGCGATTACCTTGGCGTCCCGCTCAGCGACAAGGACAACGCTTGCAGTTCTCGGGGTTGTTGCGATGTAGAGCAGCAAGGGCTTGCGGAACGTTGGGGCAACCATGATCGGTGGGCTCGTGAGATACCTCTTCAGCTCGGTGAAGGCCTTGTCAGCTTCCGGAGTCCACTCAAACTTCCCGGTGCACTTCATGAGTTTGAAAAAGGGCAGGGCCTTCTCTCCACTCTTCGCGATGAAGTGCCATAGGGCTGCCATGCATCCCGCGAGGCATTGCATTTCCTTGAGATTGCGTAGAGGACGCATTTTTTGATGGCCTTGACTTTGTTAGGGTTCGCCTCTATCCCGCGATGAGACATGAGGAACCCCACCAACTTTCCCGATGGTACGCCGAAGGCGCACTTGGCGGGGTTGAGCTTGATATTTACCTTTCTCAGGTCGGCGAAGGTTTCCTCCAGATCTTCGATGAAGGTGTGACTCTCGCGAGTCTTGACGATGATGTCATCGACGTAGGCTTCCATATTTCTTCCCATCTGAGCCCCCAAGGCCTTACGCATGAGCCTTTGGAATGTGGCCCCTACGTTCTTCAGGCCAAAGGGCATACAGACGTAGCAGTACACACCGCAAGGTGTGATGAAGGCAGTCTTCTCTTCATCCTCCCTTGCCATCTTGATTTGATGATTGTCGGAGAAGGCATCCAAGAAGCAAAGGAGGTCACAGCCAGCGGTGGAGTCGACGATTTGATCTATCCTTGGGAGTGGATAAGGATCCTTGGGGCAGGCCTTGTTGAGACTTGTAAAGTCCACGCAGAGGCGCCCACTGCCATTAGCCTTTGGGACAACCACCAGATTGGCAATCCAGGTGGAGTGGGCTACCTCGCGTATCAACTTGGCCTTCTTCAGCTTCTCTATCTCTTAGACGATGAAGTCTTGTTTCTGTTGTGCTTGCTTCCTGGTCTTCTGCTTCACGGGGTGTGCCTGAGGGCACACGGCTAAGTGGTGCTCAATCACCTCCCTGGGAATGCCAGGCATATCTGACAGAGTCCAAGCGAACATGTCAGAGTTTGCCCGCAGGAAGGTGACAAGCGCACTTTCCTATTTGGGAGAAAGCCCTGCCCCGATGGTGATGAAGTTTTCGCAGCCCCCAGCCTGGAGCGGGACTTTCTTTGTAGTGGAGCGCTCTTGGGTAAACTGGGACTCCTCCCTGAGGGTACCGCAGGTTCCCTAATGCTCATGTCCAGCATTGGATGGACCAGGTCCTCGCTTGGAGTAGGCGATGCAGAGGCGGCGAACTTCTTCCCTGTCGAGCCAGGAAGGAGGGGCTCGAGAGAGGCCTTCTTCGCAGCAGCCTGTTCTTGTGACATGAGCTGCTTCATCCTTGTGAGGTCACCGGAGTGTTCCAGCAGATCTTCATCAGTGGGGAACATGGTGGCGGCCTCACGGTAGACATGCTCCACAGATCGGAGAGCGTCCTTTTCATTGCAGCGCACGATGATCATGCCGTTGGCGCCCGGAATCTTGAGGATGTTGAAGCCATGATGCGTTGCTGCCATGAATCTCGCCAGAGCTGGATAGCCGAGGATGGCATTGTACGGGCGCAATGTAGGCGACGTCGAAGTAGAGGCTTTCTGTCCTGTAGTTGTCCTGGGTGCCGAAGGTGACGGGCAGGCGCACCTGCCCGATTGGCATTGTAGAAACCTCTGTTACCCCAAAGAACGGTCGGGTTGGCATGAGCCGATGGTACGGCACTTGCATCTTCTCAAAGACCTCGATGGAGATGATGTTGAGGCCTGCCCCTCCATCGATGAGAGTACGGTTGATGGCGATGTTATTGATGGTAGGCGTGCACAAGAGGGGAATTGTGCCCACGCCCTTAGTGGACGTCGGATGATCCTCCTCGTCAAAGCTGATCTTGCTGGTTGACCACTTCATCAAGCGGTTGCCGATGCTGGGCTGCGCCGCCGTGATCTCTCGTGACATCTGCTTGAAGTGGCGATTAGACAAAGGAGCTTGGGCTCCACCCAGGAGGCAAGCGGCGAAGCCTCGCGGCTCTTGATAGCCCCCCTGGTTCTCTTCCCGATGATTGTTTGCTAGCGGAGGCAGCGGTAGTGGCTCGGGATTAGCACGAGACAGACCATCGCGGTGGCGACCCTCGTCCCGGTCATCGTCGCGGCGATCACCCCGGGATCCACCCTTGCCGTGGCTACGGCTACTCCCACGGCGCTTGGTGACACCATTTTCTTCATGAAACTTCTGTATAATCCAACAATCGTTGGTATTGTGGGTGTCTTTTTTGTGGAGGATGCAGTAGCAACGACGTTAACCTTTATCGCGCTCGGAGCGGCCCCCACGGCGCTGCTTATGATCAGGCTCCGCTGCGAGGACAGCAGCCTCCTTGCGCTTGGGGTCCTTGGACTTTGGCTTTGGGGGAAGCGCCTCCGGCAGGTTGTGCACGAAGAGCCTCCCCTCCTCGGCCTTGGCACATCTATCGGTGATCTTGAAGAGCCTGACAACGGAAGTTAGCTCATCATTCACGGACAGCTTCTCCCTCATCTTGATGTCAGAAACACCCGTAGAGAACGCGGAGATGACCTCCTCATTGGAGATCCGAGGAATCTTGTTCCTCATCTGGCTGAAGCGCTGGATGTATTGACGAAGCATCTCGCCCTTGTACTGACGCACCGCCTTAAGATCATTCTTCGTGGTGGGGAACTCGTACGTGGGCATGAAGTTGGCGACGAACTGATGGCACAAGTCCTTCCATGAGGTCATGGATTCGTGAGGAAGATTCATGAGCCAAGTTCGCGGAGCGTCTTTGAGGTCCATGGGAAACCAATTGGCCATCGCACGCTGATCTCCATGCGCACCCTGAACGGCGAAGACGTAGAGCTGGAGGAATTCGACGGGGTTGGTGGTCCCATCGTAACGCTCGCCGATGTCTGGCTTGAACTTGTCAGGCCAGACCACATAGCGTTGCCCGTGAGTGAGAGCAAGGCACCCGGGATTGTAGATAGGGTCCCCGGGGGTCTTGATGTTCTTGCCAGCTTCGCCGATGTCGTCGATGGCGCAATCATGATTTTTGCGGTGGTGCTCAAGGGACACGCGTGCGTCTTCCGGAGCGTGTTGGATGATTTGGCAGCTGGGCTCCCCGCGCGGTGAAGATGCAGCGCGGGAAGCTACCTTCTTGGCCTTGGTGGCCTTCCCATCTCCGGCGCCCGGGGCGCGGTGCCCCGCCACCGGATCTGGTTCTCCCGCGCCCTGGGCTCCTCCATGGGTTGGGTCTTCATTGGCGATGGCGACGAGCTCGGCGATTTGAGCGCGCCACCCCTCACGCCCGTCAGCAGTAGACTGATAGCGCAGCAGCTCCTGCGCCATGGCGAGAGCCTGCGCAGGGGACAGCTGACTCCCAGAATGAGCGCGAGAAGTAGCGGTGGCGGTGAGGGAGAGCGAAGGCTCTATATGCCCGATCGGGAGGTAGGAGGACTCCAGATCTTCCTCTTCTTCCTCCTCGGCCGAGACGTGCTGACGATGGAAGATGGGCTCGGTTTGCCCCCGAACAGCATTGCGGCGGCAAAGACGCTCGAGCCTTGCATTGGTGTCGGCCATGTCGAAGCAGATCTAGAAGAAAAACACACCACAGCCCCCTACCTGGCGCGCCAAATGTCGATGGATTTCATGTCGCAAGAACACGGGGTACCACGCGACGGACCCGAAGATTCGAACGCAGGGGGCTGAACGTGGGAGATCTTGGATCGCAACGAAGCACAATGACGGAAGCCTCAAGACGTCAAACGCACAACGCACTGCAGAGAGAGACACCGAGCTTTACCTAGGTTTAGGGCCCTCGTGGTGAGGTAAAACCCCTACTTCCTACCTTCTTGTATTACGACGCGATACCTCGCGAGGAGTACAAGGTCTTGGTTACAGAGCTCTAACCGGCCGGAGGTAGAAGAACCAACTTATCCTGGTTAGGAGCCCGGAGATGAAGATTCGATCCCCTCTAAGGGGTGGCCTCCCCTCCTTTTATAGCGCCCAGGTCCTCCTTCCCCTTATCATCTTGGGGAAGGGGTTGCCACACATGGCCAAGGAGGGAGGACAGCTGTAGTCTTGATTCTTTCGTGGATGTAGTCTTCGTAGAGTAGTGGTGCCGGTCCACAGGAGTGGGTGGAGGAAGCTGACGTCCTCCTCTGGCGCCCTGCACTGTCCACCCTATTTTTAGGGGGGTGGCCAACAACCACTGTGCCGCTTTATGCAGGCACGGCGAAAGTTGGTCTCCTCCCTGTCGGGGGTAGCGTGGACGGTACGCAGTCTTCTACTCTTAGCTTCTTGCTCAGCACGGAAGCGTGCCGAGCTAACGTGGATGTGGTCCCTCCCCTCACGAGAAACAGCTCGTGAGGAGGTCTTCTGGTCCTTAGCAGTTTTAGTCATCGTTCTCCTCATGAGGCGCCTCCTCATGAGGGTCTTCTCCGCAGGGCTTTGGTCGTGGTTCCACCCCTGGGCTGAAGCTGGGCCGTTGAAGGGGCCCAGGAGCAGGTGGACCGGGATACCCCAGTATCCAAAACACCGATAATACGCACTACACCAGCGTAGAAAGAAGTTGAGGGAGGAAAAAGACATGTTTATGAGAAGCCAAGACAACAACAGCGCATCAAGTGGAGGATATTGGGATGAATACAGTGATGCATCAGAGTCCAGCATAGAAAGGCGCAGAGACCCGAAGCACAGCAGGAGGACAACAGCACGGACAAGAGAAGAAAGCCATACGAAAAGTATAAGTGCACACCCATCAGATGAGGAAGAGGACTTTGTGCAAGAAACACCAGAAGCAGCATTGGTAGCAGCAGAGGCGTACCTACTAACTACACAACCAAAGCCTGGAGATCCGCGGGAGCACATGCATCAAGCCACAATATGAAGCCTCGGGTTGGTAGAAGACAAACTAAGGAAACATCTTCCAGAGAAAAAGGCGACATATCATAAGGAGAAGCGAAAGGAAGGACTCAAGCGCCAACCTTCACAAAATGAAACAGGCGAGTTGTCAGACGACGAAAAGCATCAAACACGAAAGGAGGACGCAAGGAATATAATAGCACAAGCAAGAGTAAACAATGTGTGCTATGCGTGGAAAGAAGAAAATTACAAAGACGACGAAAAAGAGATGGGCGCATTATGCTTTACCCTAAGGGTTCACAGAACGCGGGTACCCAAAGGATTCAAGTTGCCACACGATCAGCAAAAGTATGATGGGTCGCAAGAACCCACGCTATGGTTATCAGACTACCTGCAAGCAGTACAAATACTCGGAGGAACAAGAGCAACAACAATGCAATGTTTGCAGATACACCTCACCGGCGTAGCACGGTCTTGGTTGAATACTCTACCCAACGATTCAATCGGGAGTTGGGGAGAACTAGAGAGCCAATTCGCAAGAAATTTTCGCTCAATATACAAACGCCCAGCGTCACTGGAAGAAATCAAGTCGCGCGTACAGAGAAAAGACGAAACTCTGTGCTCCTATATACAATGCTGGAGTGTAATCAAAAATTCTGCAGAAGACGTCTCCGATGAGAGAGCAATAGATGCTTTTTCGGCTGGCCTTCGTCGTTCGGACCTCGTGTAAGAGGTAGGGAGAACAAAGTCGAGGACAGTGTTGGAGTTAATGGAAGTAGCCAACAGATTTGCCGATGGAGAGGACGCATATAACACTAAAAGGGGACATTCACCAAAAGTCGACAGAGCGAGCAGGCAAAGGCAAAGATACCGTAATGGAGATAGCCACGCAAGGTGAAACCAGATAGCCACGGGATATGAAAGAAGGGACGAGGAAGGCTATGAAAACAGGGAGTTTCAGGCAAGAGGTAATCATGGAGTAGAAAAACCAAAGTACTCTGGCCCGTCGGCGGAGGACATGCTCTATGGACCTTGTCGCATCCATTATGCGTACCAAGATGGGAAGAGAGTTTCTAACCACAAGATGAAGGATTGCCGAACCTTCATGAGGTTGCAAAATTCCATGGACTCGAACCAAGGAGCACGACAGGGAGGAAAAAGTACGAGTCAGGGATACCAAGTACAGCATCTAGCAAAACATCTAGAGTCAAAAGTATATATATCTGCAATGATCCAACCAGTGCCAAAATCCAAGAAAGAGCGAAAGAGCATATCCAGAGTAAATCTAGCAATATCATCACCACCAGCTACTACAGAGTAGTTGAGATGGTCCGATCAACTAGTCAGGTTCAGCAGAGCAGACCACCCGAGGAAAGTGCCCAGGCCAGGGCACGCACCGACGGTGCTAAAGGCGCAAATAGGGGGATACGATGTCAGGCAAGTATTCATGGACGCAGGAAGCGGCATAAACCTAATATACGCAAGAACTCTGAAGGCAATGTGCATCTCACTGGAAAGTCTAAAGCCAACGGATTGTTCTTTCCATGGAATAGTACCAGGAGGCGCAAATTACCCCCGCAGGAAAATAGAACTCGACATTTGCTTTGGCAATAGCAACAATTATTGTAGAGAAAAGTTGGAGTTTGAAGTCATGGACTGGCCTTCACAGTATCATGCAATCCTGGGGTGCCCAACATTTGCAAAGTTTATGGCAGTACCTCACTATGCATATCTCATGCTCAAAATCCTAGGACCTAAAGGAACAATCACGGTACAAGGCAGCTTCGAAGTATCCAATACTTGTGACAAAAAATTCAACAGGCTGGCGCAAACCTTCGGCGTGACAGCAGAATAAGCAAGGCTAAAGGGCGAAACTGACCACAACGTGCTACCCGATGTCGAGCGATCCCTGCTAGATCATGCTTTCGATGCAACCCAAGACTCGAAGAAAATCTAGGTCCACCCTATGGACCCGAACAAAACCACCTCTATAGCGGTAAACTTGGATCCCGCATAGGAAAGCGCGCTTGTCGAGGTCCTCCATGAGCACGGGGAAATCTTCACCCGGTGTCCTTCAGACATGCCAGGGGTTCCTAGGGAACTCGTCGAGCATGCACTAAATTTGGATCCCAAAGCAAAGCCAGTCAAGCAACCACTGCGACGATTTGACGAACCCAAAAGGAAAGCCATAGCATCCGAGCTACACAGGCTAGAAAATGCAGGATTCATCCAAGAAATCAAATCATCGACTTGGGTATCTAATCCAGTCATTGTACCCAAGAAAAACACAGACGTACAAAGAGTGTGCGTCGACTAGACATCTCTCAACAAGTACTGTCCAAAGGATCCCTTCCCTCTAGCTCGCATTGATCAGATAATAGACTCCACAGCGGGGTGCGCAAGGCTTTCCTTCCTGGATGCATACTCTGGTTATAACCAGATCAAGCTAAAGAAATAAGATGAGGAAAAAACAGCTTTCATCACACCATACGGCGTGTATTGTATCAAGTCATGCCTTTCAGCTTAAAAAACGCAGGAGCAACCTACCAGCGAATGATGCAAAACTGCCTCGGAAGTCAAATAGGACGCAACATTCAAGTTTACATCAACGACATGGTCATCACCACAAGAAAAGAAGAGTCCTTAATCAGTGATTTGGTAGAAACATTCGACAACCTAAACAGGTACAAGCTCAAGCTTAACCCAACAAAATGCTCTTTTGGCGTATCAGCAGGACAACTACTAGGATTCCTAGTATCAGCGAGGAGAATAGAAGCAAACCCAGAGAAGATCCAAGCAATACTAACGATGGGGAAACCAACAAAACTGCACGATGTACAGAAGCTCGCAGGACGTGTTGCGGCACTAAGTCGATTCGTCGCACGGTTAGGAGAAAAAGCACTTCCTTTCTATGCAGTCATGAAAAAGTCAGACAACAAATTCGAGTGGACAGAAGAAGCGGATACAACTTTCGTACAATTGAAAAAAGTACTTTCCACATGCCGGTGTTGGTTGCACCAAATGAAAAGGAGCCGCTACTACTATATATTGCAGCAACACATCAAGTGGTGACCACAGTATTAGTAGTCGAAAGAAGTGAAGAAGGAAAAGCTCATGGAGTCCAGAGGCCAGTATATTTCGTCAGCGAAGTACTATCTCCAACAAAATAGAGGTACCCGCACTACCAAAAACTTGCATACAGTGTATTCACAAACGCACGAAAGCTACATCAATATTTCGCGGTGCACCCAATTATAGTGGTTAACGAAGCACCACTATGTGTTGTGCTTAACCAATTTCTGTGTGTTGTGCTTAACCATAACTTTCCAGAACATTCCTTGGTGCATTTTTGTGTGAAACCAATTTCTATGTGTTGTGCTTAACCATAACTTTCCAGAACATTCCTTGGTGCATTTTTCTGATGTCTAGAGAATATCTGGGATTTATTCTAGTGGTATAGCTATTATTGTTGCTAGGAAGTTCATAGAAAATAAACCACAAGGTGTTTTGTGGTGAAACCAACTTTGTTGGGTTCTTAAACTTGTTATCTACCTACTGATGTGCTATGAGTGGTCTTTGACCCATTTTAGCACCTACATGCTTGTTTGGTTTGAGTGGTGTATTTGTTGCTAGAAATGAAATACCCCTTGATTAATAGCTTTAGATTGCTACTTAAAATCCTAGAAAACTTGTTCAAATTCTAAACATGTTTGTTTCTGATACTCTCTGATTGTGTGATATTGATTGTGGTTGTACTTGTGTCGTGTGTATGCTTGTTTGCTTATTGTTTGCTATTCTTTTGCCAGTGATAGAATCAAACGACACCGAGTGCACCAAGGAGGGTGAATTGTACGTGTACCAGGAGGAAGAGGACCAGGGACAAGTCAACCAAGGCAAGCCATCTATACTTGATGCATATCTGAATCCTATTCACTTAATTTGCAGGTTGCATAAAGATTTATTAAACTGCATGTTTCTATATTGCTATATCTCTTGTAGCAATTATATTGTTGGCTTAAGCTCCACAAGCCAATTGTTATCATCCTTCGAGATGACCCCCTTGAACACCTATTCTCTATCCTTGTAGTAGTGGCTTGTTGATTAGCAACAAAGCCTTCAGGAAACCTCAAGTGGAGCCAAAAAAAAACTCTAGGATGGGAACACTCAAAAGGTTTCTTGAAAATGTTTTCGAAAACCTTGGAGTAGAATCTACTCCACTAAAATGTTTTCAAAAATGGCTTTGGACAAATGGAGATGATCATGGAGGATAAGGGAAGTTGGTGGTTTTTCAAATGACATTGGTGATCACTAGGTATCCACCGGAACAACTTACCCGTGCAACCACATTACCCCGGTATGGGACGGGGCTTAGTTTGAAGTTTATTTACTTTAGTGCGGGGAGCCTCACACTATATAAGGGTTTGTAGGACCCCGGAATCTGGGTTGCCACAAGAGTATGGGCAATAGTGAATCGGGATCCTTGGGGATTTATCCGGCTGGAAGACACTTGGGTTCTCCCGCCGTGGCACTGGAGCTACACTCGAGAGAATGGAGGTAGGCTACCAGGGTTTGCCGGGGAGGTTAACTCCACAGGGCAGGCACCCATACTAAGGTAGGTAGATGGAAGACTTTGTTTGATTATCCAAACCCTGCATACATGTGTATGATGGTCCATGGTGGTATCCTGGCAGATTTATCAAATCTTGTGGGTAAAGTGTACAACCTCTGCAGAGTGTAATCCTATTCGAATAGCCGAGTCCTCGGTCATGGATGGTTGGAATGGTCGCTATCTAGCCCAATGCTGGTTTTGTTTTCATAAAGATGTTTTCAAGAAAATAGAGAAGGTGTCGGACGAAGTACTCGGAGGGTACTGCCGTGGCATGGTTATAGTTCAGAGTACTTGCAGGGTACTGCCGAAGGAATGGAGATGGTCATGTGTGATTGACCTGTTTTATTAAGGAAGGTGGTCATGTTTGATTGACCACTAGCTCTCTCTTGAAGAATAGATGAGTCCCCTCCTTTCCTAGAGATTTTACTAAAAAGGTTTTCTAAATGTTTTCTTTAATAATGATATAGAGATGTCGTATGACATGCTATATCGACAAGAGAAAATATGATAGTATAGGGCAAACTAGATTAGAGCCTTTCACCTTGCTACAGCCAAACTGCATGTCAACACTTCCTCTTAGATGGTTTGCGAGTACAATTCTAAAATGTACTCACGGCTTTGTCCCTGGCTATTAACTTGGTCAGACTATGAAGAAGACTACGAGGAAGGTGACGATGGTTACGACGATGCCAGTGCGAACTAGGAAAGTCTCCCAGTCAGTTGCGTGTAGGGTAGTAGTCATGACGTGGGTCATCTATGTTGTTTGATATCCGCTGCTTAATTGTAAACTTGCCCTGCGTGGCAATATCAAACTTGGTCATGTGACCAATTGTAAGTCTATTATTCGGTACTGTAATGGATGATGTAATTCTGGTATCAAATCGGATATGTGGATTCACGACACACTGATCATGGGATCGTGAATTGTATGCATATCGGGTATTCCAGATGGGTAATCCGGGGTCCCCACAAAACCCCCGTTAGGAAACCATTGCACCAGGGAGTGTAGGATCTCAGAGTTTAAGGTTGTGGTTAGATTTATCTTAATTACTTTCTCATAGTTGTGGATGCTTGCAAGGGGTATAATCACAAGTGTGTATTAGTCCAAGTTGGGGTAGTGCACTAGCATAGGTTCGCCCCCATAACACTTATCAAACCAATGAAGATTACTTAGCTGCATGAAGTGAAAGCACTTGACAGAAACTGCCATGTGTCCTCAGGAATGTTTGGTAATTATAAGTTACACAACCGGCTTGTCCTTTGCTCTATAAACGATTGGGCCACTTGCAGCAATTATTACTATTGCCTTTTATTTACTCGTACTTTATTTATTTGCATTACCAAATACCCCTGAAAACCTGTTTGCTAATATTTATAGTGAATCCTTGATCAAAACTGCTTGTCAACACCTTCTGCTCCTAGTTGGGTTCGACACTCTTATTTATCGAAAGTACTATGATACACCCCCTATACTTGTGGGTCATCAAGACTATTTTCTGGCGCCGTTGCCAAGGAGTGAAGAGCTATTGAAGAGTGGAGTTGGTAAAGGTAACTTTCGCTCTGAGTATTGTTTTTATTTCTGTCTTTTATTTTACTTTGCTATGGAGAAGTCTCCATTTGGTTCCCTATTTGGGAATACTACTGCTACTATTACGGTAGTGGATGAACCACCGCCTGCTCAATTAGATCCTTTTAAAATACCTATGAAAATTGTTGAACGTGTTATGAATAACTGCTATTCAGGAGATGGAACTGTCCATCCGGGTGATCATTTACTCTTTATACATGAATTATGCGAGTTGTTCGACACTCTTATTTATCGAAAGTACTACGATACACCCCCTATACTTGTGGGTCATCAATATTCTGGAACTAACCTATTAACAAGATGTCACAGTGTCAATTCCTATTTTCTGCTGTTTAGGTATTTTAGAAAACTTATACAGGAAATATTCTTGGAATTGGACGAAACAAAAGCCGAAGTTCCTATTTTGCTGACACGAAGACGGAGTCCAAATGAGAGACAGAGAAGAGCCAGGAGGCGGCCACACCAGGTGGTGGCGTGGGCCCACCCCTGGTCATGCCACCCTGTGGTGTGGGCCCCCTAGGCACCCTCTGACATCGCCCTTCTGCCTATAAATTCACTTAATCGGGAAAATCCTAAGGCCTGAACATCTATCCATGAAAAGTACTGTAAGTCACCGCCGTCATCGTCCTGAGTTCGGGAGGGTCCAGAAGCTCTTCCCGGCACCCTGATGGAGAGGGGAATCCCTGCCGGAGGCCTTCTTCATCGCCATGCCTGCCTTCGGAGTGATGCATGAGTAGTTCACCTTGGACTATGCGTCCATAGCAGTAGCTAGATGGTTGTCTTCTCCTCCATGCGCCTCCATGTTTACATCTTGTGAGCTGCCTACATGATCAAGATCATCTTTATGTAATTCTACATGTTGTGTTTGTTGGGATCCAATGAATATTGAGTACTATGTCAAGTTTTTTATCATGTCCATATTATTTGTGATCTTGCTTGCTCTCCGTTGCTAGTAGATAATTTGGCCAAGTAGATGCTTGTAACTCCAAGAGGGAGTATTTATGCTCGATAGTGGGTTCATGCCTCTAGTAATCTGGGAGAGTGACAATAAATTCTAAGGTTGTAGATGTGCTATTGCTACTATGGAGAAAACAACAATCTTTTGTTCAAGGATAATTGTATTGTTTACATTACACACTTTGCTTAAGGCGATAATCTATTGCTTCCAACCTAATACCCAAGGGTTGTTCGGATGATATCATGCGGGTGGATTATTAGTCATAGATGCAGTTGGATTACGGTCTATGTATTATGTTGTAATGCCCAAATGAATCTCATAGTGATCTTCATGACATGTACATGCATTGTTATGCATTCTCTATTTTGTCTATTGCCCAACTATAATTTGTTTACCCAGCATGTTATTTATCTTTACGGAGAGACACCTCTAGTGAACTGTGGACCCGGGTCCATTCATTTACATTTATATTACCATATACTGCAAGTACTGTTTACTTTCCGCAAATATTATTTTACTTCACCGCAAACAAACATCTCTTTCCACACTGTACATTTAATCCTTTGTTTTCAGCAAACCAGTGAGATTGACAACCTCACTGTAAGTTGGGGCAAAGTATTTTGGTTGTGTTGTGTACAGGTTCCACGTTGCTGCTGGCGCTGACACCGCGCCATCAACTATCTTCTAGCGCCAGCTAGCAACAACCTTCAGAAGTGATTTCTTTCTCCTAGTGGTCGATTAAACTTTTGTTTCATACTGAGGGAAAACTTACTGTTGTGCTCATCATACCTTCCTCTTGGGGTTTCCCAACGGGTCCTTTAAGACATCAAGACTGTTTCCTGGCACTGTTGCCGGGGAGAATGAGGATTTCTGCAAGGGGAGTCTCTCACTTCCAATCTTTTTACTTTGTTATTATTTTTCTTAGTTTCTTTGCTTTATCTTGTTTACATCTTTTTATCAAAAATACAAAAATTTAGTTCCTTTTATAGTTGGTATTTTATTACCTTATTTTTAGTTCATTATGTTGATCCCTGAGTACGTTCTTAAAGACTTATCAGTAGGTAGTGGTTCTATAATTGGGAAAGATAACATTGAAGAATTCTTTAATCATGTCAGTAAGCACAAGGATATTGAGGATAAATCCTTAGCATAACTTGCTCCTAATTATGAAACTACTACGGCCTACTTAGTGCACATGTTGGAGGCTAGGTTTGTTAACCTTAACCCCATAATACAGCAAATGTTTCTTTAACTTCATGATATTGAAGACCCTGAAAAGAGAGATTTTATATTGGAAACTTTGCGTAAATAATTTAGAGATGTTGTTATAGAAGCTAGGAAAGTCTTTGATCGTTTTAATATGCTAGGCCCATGTGTAGATGTTATTGGTACATTTGAAAAGATAGCCAAAACCAAACCCAAAAAGGGGGAGGAAATCAAAATACCAGTACCTTTTAAACTCTTAGGAATGCATGAAGCTTTGGAAAAGAATTTTGATTGGATTGTTCCTGAAAACCCAGTTGATGAAAGTAGTGAATCCAAGAGTGTTGAGAAAGGATCTTCTAAAAATTATATGGATAAAATACAATTCCTTGTTGAAAAGACTTCTGGTATTGATCTTGATGCTTCTTCACTTGAAAATACTTGATTCTTACTTTCTGCTCCTAGCTGAAAGGCGTTAAAGAAAAGCACTCTTGGGAGATAACCCATGTTTTTTTTGGTAATTTTTCTTTTGTTGAGTCTTGGAAGTTTTTACTACTGTAATGACCTCTCCTTATCCTTTTTATTTCATTTTTGTGCCAAGAATAGCCTCTAATAGGAAGAAGGTAAGATTTGGGGAAGTTGCTGTCCCGAAACTGATTTCTGTGCTTTGCTATAAAAAATTGTGAAAAATCCAAGAACGTCGTATTGATCTGCGATTTTTTGTGCACATGCCCCAGGTTATTATCTAACTTTAGTTTGTTTTGCATTTTTCGGTTTGAGCAATAGAAGATTTTCGAAAAAATTGATCTTTACCTGTTGTTCTGTTTTGACAGATTTCTGCCACTATTTGTATTTGCCTCTTGATCTGTTTCTTTTTTAGTTCTTTTGATCATGGAACTTTTAAGAGAAGTTGCTACAGTAGCTAATTTTTTAATAGATGTTGTACTTGAGTTAAAACTGAACCAAAAGTGGATCTATTATCTTGCATAAACTAATGTTGCTAATGAAAATTGTGTGAAGTTTTGTATGAAGGAAGTTTTCAAATGTAGGGAAAGGAGAATGATGAGATGAGATGAAGGATGGACAAAAGCTCAAGCTTGGGGATGCCCATGTTACCCCAAGAAATATCCAGGAAGTACAAGCGCCAAAGCTTGGGGATCCCCAAGGCACCCCCTTCTTCATCAACAAAAATATCAGGTCATCTTTCAAGACACTATATTTTTATTGCTTCATATGCTATGTATTTTTCTTGGAGTATCTTTATTTTTACTTTTAGTTTTCTTTTGTTTTTTTATGTAATAAATGGTTGGACCCCAGCATATTTCTTTTGGAGAAGATACACTCCGTTTTCATTGCCTAGAACACTCTAGTTTTCATTCTTATCGTTCTGCGAGTGTTCTCTTTTGCTAGTATTGCGTTTAGCTTTTGTTTTTCGCCCTTATCTTTGTTAAGAACTTGTTAGTTCTTTGTAGTTAGGTGAGTTTAGACCTCTGGTCTTTGTTGATTTTTATCTTTGAGAGTTGTTTCAAATAAGTTAATTGGTATTGGAAAAGAGTAAAATATTTCATGCTTATATTGGTGCAAAAGGAAGCTTGTTTAGACTGTGTCTCAGAATTTAGCATGTCATGTGATGGTGCGTAGTAGGCACCCAGTTGGGAACCCCAAGAGGAAGGTATGATGAGCACAGCAGCAAGTTTCCCTCAGTTGTGAAACCAAGGTTTATCGAACCAGTAGGAGAAAGCCAAACTTTAGAAGGTTGATGCTTGCTAGCTTCGCGACACTCCGGATAATAGCGCCAGAAAAATGCTGGTGCGTAGTTGACGTGGGAGCTTCTTCACCAGCAGCAACGTGGAACCTGCACACAACACAACCAAGTACTTTGCCCCAACTTACGATGAGGTTGTCAATCTCACCGGTTTGATGTAAACAAAGGATTGAGCGTATCGAGTGGTAAAAGGTAATAGTTTGCAAGAATGTAAATAGAGCGAGTAAAAGTAAAATGGTAGTAACAATGTAAAAGGAATGGACCGGGGTCCATAGTTCACTAGTCGTGTCTCTCCATAAGATAAATAACAACATGCTGGGTAAACAAATTATAGTTGGGCAATTGATAGAATAAAGATAGCGTACATATGTCATGAGGATCACTATGAGATTCACTCTGGGCATTACGACAAAATACATAGACCGTAATCCAACTACATCTATTGAGTATTAAGTTGCGAACAATGGATAACTGCATTAAGCAAAGTGCGTAATGTAAACAATACAAATGTCCTTGAACACAAGAATGTTGTTTTCTCCCTAGTGGCAACAACACATCTACAACCTTAGAGGTTTTTGTCACTCCCCCAGATTTCTAGAGGCATGAACCCAACTATCAAGCATAAATACCCCCTCTTGGAGTCACTAGCATCTACTCGGCCAAGATATCTACTAGCAACGGAGAGCATGCAAGATCATAAAGAACATAGAGATAACATAAAGACAATAATTCAGCACATCAACTTGACATAGTACCAATACTCATCGGATCCTAACAAACACAACATGAAGAATTACACAAAGATGATCTTGATCATGATAGGCAGCTCACAAGATCTAAACATGAAGCACATGGTGGAGAAGATGACCATCTAGCTACTGTTATGGACCCGTAGTCCAAGGTAGACTACTCACACATCACTCCAGAGGCGACCATGGTGGTGGAGAAGGCCTTCGGCATGGATTCCCCTCCTGATCTCACATCAATGACGGCGGCGGCTTGCAGTAGGTTTCGTGGAAAATTGATCGGGTGTTAGGTTTTTCTCGTCGAGGGGAATATATAGGTGGAAGGGCGGCGTCAGGAGGTGGACCAGGCGGTCTCACCCCCTGGTGGCACGGCCAGGGCCTGGGCCGCACCATCCTAGGGTGTGGCTGGCCCCTGGCCCCCCTCCGTCTCATCTTCGGACTTTGTCTCGCTTTGGGAAAAATAGGAGGTTCGGCTTTTGTTCTGTCCAATTCTGAGAATATTTCCTATGTAGCTTTTTTGAAACACAAAACAGTAGAAAATAGGGAACTGGCACTGTGGCGTCTCCTTAGTAGGTTAGTTTTGGAAAATGCATAAAAGCGCCACAAAGTGTAACAAAACACAAAGCAAATGGTGTATAAACAAGCATTGACCATCAAAAATTATAGATACGTTTGAGACGTCTCAAGCATCCCCAAGCTTAACTCCTGCTCGTCCTCGAGTAGGTAAGTAATAACAAAACAATAATTTTTTAGGTGACATACACCATCACAATCTTGATCAACGAGGTAAAGCATTGAGTGCTGAGATCAAACACTTAAAACATGGGCATAATAGACATAATCTTGACAATAAAACTTAGCAACCATGTTATAACATGAAAAGTAACACAAACGAAAGATCATGAGTAATGAAACATTGAAAGTCAAGAGTGTGCTCAAATCATATAGAAAAATATAGCGAAGTTGTTTTCAGCTTGTCCTTCATGAATAGCAAAACATAAATGCATAGGACACATTCAAGTTTAAGAGGGCGACTAGATAGAAATAATTTAAGAACAAGCAAAACCATAATCATGAATCAATCAATGATAAACTTTGGGACTATGCACATTAAACTCAGAATGACAACTATGCTCTCTTAGATGGTGCATAAAGGTAGAAGGTGGAGACAAAACACAAAAGTAAAAGAAAGGCCCTTCACAGAGGGAAGCAGTGATTGCAAGTTTTATAAACCTCCAAAAATTATGATACTTACTAGCTTTGAGCTCTCATTGCCCCCATCATAGGCATCTTGAGTGGTTAAGGTTAATGCTAGTACAATTATGAAGCCTATGCTTAACAAATCATAAGTTGAAAACCTCGTGTCCCGTGAAGTACGAATACCCAAACCTCATGCTACTCGACTTAGGTCCCAAGCAAGTTATTATCATTGTAAGCATACATGTATCATCGAGAACCGCCAACGGGGTACCTCTTGCCCGATGACATGGAACAAGCCCACATCAAAATGACAAGACAAACAGATAATGAACACCTCGGCATCTCTTTTATTTACCATTGGTATAGCTTTTTATTGTGAGATGCATCATCGAATGTCCACTATGGGCATGCTGTAAATTTCCACCATGAATGATGCATGGCTTAGATTAGTGGCCCAGACATTTCTCTAACACATATACAAACTCCATGATCTCGCAAGATCCCAACTTATTTCACATCGTGAGTATCCATAAACAAAAGATCACGATATCAACTCAATGAAAGAAAGTGCAATGTTGAAAGCTTGCCCCATGACGGCATGGTTCGGCTAATTTCCATCTTACAACTTGAAAGCATAACATCAACATACGAGAGCCACAATGTCAAAATTATTAAAAATGAGAAAAGTAAAGTGTGCCGTCAGGTTCATGAGAGCTTTACTAACTAATTTTCACATAACACCAAAAACAGTTTAATTTGAAGGATAGATAAAAACAAGTCAAATGTACTTGGAATAGAAAATTGCTAATAGGTATGTATGGTGGACACATTGGAATAACTTGGTTTTTGGGAGTTGGATGCACGAGTAGAGCTCATACTCAGTACAAAATGAAGGCTAGCAAAAGACTGGGAGCGACCAACTCAGAGAGCAATAACGGCCATAATCATGCATAGCGACAAAACATCATTAACCGAAGCATAAAGTGGTATCAAAAGTCAAAAACCAAATAATCATAGAGGCTTATGGCAACTTTTTAAAGTCAAAAATGTTGTAAGCATGCGCCAAGTCAACCCAAATAAAGCATCAAAGGAGAAAACCACAATAAAATGCTCCCATATAATAAAAACAACGCATGATTTTTTCAAAGGCTCGTTAAGCAATCTCAGTCATTTGAGAAGTCATTCTACAGCAAAAACTACTAAGCATACTATCAAAACGACATCAAGCATGGTATGCAAAAGTCTAAGTCGCAGTCTAAACAAGCTCCCTTTTGTACCACTTTTGGCATGAAACTTTTTTCTCTTTTCCAACACCATTCAAACCTTTTTGAGGCAACTCTTTTGATGAAAACCAAAATAGACCAGTGTTCTAAATACACCTTGATGCAAAGATATAACAAGATTTGAACAAAAATCAAGGCGAAAAACGAAAGCTAAACGCAGTTCTAGAAAAAGAGAACACTTGTTGAACGATAAGAGTGAAAAATAGAGTGTTCTTGGCAATGAAAAACGGAGTGTGTCTTATCCAAAAGAAATTTGTTGGGGTCCAACCATTTATTGCAGCAAACAAAAGAAAAGAAAACTGAAAGCAAAAGTAAAGACGCTCCAAGAAAAACGCATAGAATATGAAGCAATAAAAATATAGTGTCTTGAAAGGTGACATTATTTTTGCCGATGAAGAAGGGGTGCCTCGGGGGCATCCCCAAGCTTTGACGCTTGTACCTCTTGGATATTTCTTGGGGTGACATGGGCATCCCCAAGATTGAGCTTTTGTCCATACTTCATCTCATTTCATCACTCTCCATTCCCTACACTTGAAAATTTCCTTCATACAAAACTTCACACAATTCTATTAGCAACATTAGTATAAGTGACAAGGGTATAGTTAATAGAGCCCGCTAGTTGAGTACCCCTGAGGCCCGATAAGCTAGGCCCAATTGTAATGATAGTCGAATACGAGTTCTTACCGTATGTCGATATTGTAATCTGTATCATACCCTACCCGATCCTCGAGACCTGGCCACCTATATATAGGGGCCAGGAGGGGACGGTGTAAGCCAGATTGAAAGCGAGCCAGGTTGAACACCCAAGTTTACTTTCGACACACACCTATTTCGACTAACTTTACCTTCGAGTTCATCCGACGCCCTATCTCCCCGATCCTAAGTCCTTCATCTAGGACATTTGTCGAGTTAACCCTCGTCAATTGGCGCAGACCGTGGGGATCTTGGGCGTTCGAATCATGAATTCGACGGCTTTTTCGCTTTTAGCCAACAGCAGTACAGAAATCGACGAGATGGAGTTGACAATCGGAAGCTTAAACATCCTCATCGGACCGTGGGGTTCATGTCGCCTTTCAGATCCGACGAAACAAGATCTATCGGCAAGTGAGCTCAAGACAACAGCAGTATTGGAATATTCCAAAGGCTCTTCCAGCGAGGTAAATTCGCCGGTCAGCCCAGAGGAAGTGCAAAAAGGAAAGATCGCAGAGGACAACGAAGGAAAGGAAAATTTTGACGTGAAAGTCCAACTCGAAGATCTCACGATCTGCCTCGACGATACTGCAGACAAGTCAACAGATACATGGAAGACAGGATTAGAGCTTTCTGAGGATAGTAACTCGATCTTCTCAAGCTTTAAGGGTAACATCGGCAAACAATGCCAGGTGCTCGCCATTATAGGAGATAACTCAGAAGAATTCGACGAAAACGACAATCCAGTGCTAAACCCAGCAAATATCGACAGAGGAGCAAATCACCTAGCAGAAGGGCAAACACCAGAATCCCTCGCAAGCAGGGAAAAAATTCGACTATCAGTCGACGAATGGAGGATAACAAGAGAAGCCGTAGAACACGGCACGCCAATACCATCAAATTCTAGCAAAGACATGCTTTTGGGGTATCACTATGCCCTAAGGCAGTAGGCCAAGCAATTAGCAAAGGAGAAAATAGAGATACAAAGAAGAAAAGATTCAGCCATTGCAGCTAATGAAGCTGCTCGAAAAGCGCGAAGTGACGCATCATACATCAACGCAAGGAAAAATCGTCGACACGGTTCAAGGTATGATAACCTCGAGTACTCCGACAGGCAAAGTATTTCTAAAAACCTCGACTCGTCCTTCCTATCGGTCGACGAGCAAGGAAACATCCTACCAAAAACTCCTGAAGCAGCACTAGTGGCAGCACAAGCATATCTACTTACAACTCGACCAAGTCCAGGGGATCCTAGAGAACATATGCATAGAGCAGCACTGAACGGACTCAACATGGTGGGCCACAAGCTATCAGCAAAAGGAGAAGAAGTATATCACCACAAGGAAGTGCACAAAGCAAGGTCACCTCGCCGTCACAATAGTCCTCGGCACAGAAACAGCAAGCACCGATCTCGATCGCCATCACCAAAGCAGCACGGTGGAACTCGAAGATCGCGATCCCCAAATGAAAAACGCGACTATGAGGATGACGAAAAAGAGATGGGGGCATCATGCTTTACCCGCAGGATTCGCACCACTCCAGTTCCCAAGGAATTCAAGCTACCTCATGACCAGCAAAAATACGATGGGTCACAGGAACCACAATCATGGCTCGCAGATTACTTACAAGCAGTTCAAATATTAGGAGGAACTAAAGAAACATCAATGCAAAGTTTGCAACTACACCTCACCGGCGCAGCGAGGTCATGGTTGAGCAAACTAGAGAAATAATCTATTGGAAGCTGGGAAGACCTCACAAAGCAATTTACAAGCAACTTCAGGTCGACATACAAATGACCAGCATCAATAGAAGAAGTCAAAGCATGTGTGCAACAACGCGATGAAACACTACGGGCATACATCCAAAGATGGAGCCTCATCAAAAATTCAGCAGTCGAAGTTTCAGACGAAAGAGCAATAGACGCGTTCATCATCGGATTAAGGCGAAGAGACCTAGTCGAAGAGATGGGTAGAATCAAGCCGAAAACAGTGTCAGACCTCATGGACATGGCAAACAGATTTGCAGATGGAGAAGATGCGTGCAACAACAAGCGGACGCGATCTCCAGAGGACGACAGAAGGAACAGATATGGAAGTCAAAGGAGAAGATCCCGAAACTACGACATCTACGGCTCGCATAGCCAAGTTGCCGCAGGATATAAAGACAACAGCTACCAAGGAAACGATCGCAGAAGCTCGGGATATCGAAGCTACGGAAAGGAGGACTATAAGAAGTTCCCTACAAGAGAATCCAGAGAGTACAACCCATCACCAGAAGATATGCTCAACGGGCCTTGTCATATACACTCAGCGTTCGTCGACGGGAAGCGAGTATCAAGGCACGCAATGAAAGACTGCACAACATTCTTAAAACTACAAGAAGCAGCAATAAACAAGCAAATCGAAGCAAGGTGACAAGGATTCAAAGGAAGCAACAACCCTCCGGCAAAGTAACAAGGAAACAATGGAGCTCCTCAAGGACAAGACCAGCAAAATCAGGGACACAACGACGACGAAGGGTATGTTCCATCAAAAGGACACATCACAGCAATGATACAACCTGTACCCAAGTCGAACAAAGAAGAGAAGAGCATAACTCGACAAGTCAACCTAGCAGTCATATCACCTCCAGCTACAACGGAGTATCTACACTGGTCAGAACAACCAATAGAGTTCAACAGAGAAGACCACCCTATAACAGTACCTCGGCCAGGAAACGCGCCTCTGGTACTCAAAGCTCAAATCGGCGCGTATGATGTCGACAGAATATTCATGGACGCAGGAAGTGGGATTAACCTGATATACGCAAAAACACTCAGGGCAATGCACATATCGCTGGAGTTCCTGAAACCAACAGATTGTTCCTTCCACGGGATTGTGCCAGGAAGTGCCAACTACCCACTGGGTCGGATAGCACTCAATGTTTGCTTCGGCAACCAACAAAACTACAGGAGAGAAAAACTCGACTTCAAAGTCATGGACTGGCCATCTCAATATCACGCAATCCTCGGACGGCCCGCGTTCTCGCGATTCATGGCAGTACCTCACTACACATATCTGGTACTCAAAATGCCAGGTCCAAGGGGAATAATTACAGTCAAAGGAAGTTTCGAAGTCTCAGATCTTTGCGACAGGGAGTTCCACAAGATGGCGCAAAACTTTGGCATGACAGCCAACTATGCAGAAAAGGTGAAGAACACGCTGCAGAAGGCATCAAGCTACTCGAGGGACGCACTACGGAGCCCGAGACGAAGAAACCACGAGTAGAAGCATCAGGAGAAGACAAAGACGCAGGAAAAGAAGAACAAACCATGATAGCATAAGCATCAAAAGAGTAGAATAGAAAAGTAACGGCTGTAAAAGCCACGAGTTATACCAGGGGCAATGCCCTCTAGATCCAGAACAGAGGTCATAGGCCGGATCTCTTGGGTCACCCCATGTATCTTACAAGTATAAATAAAGACAAAGCGTTCCTCATATTCGAGTTTACGAGTCTTTCAATGAGAAGATGCGGCAAACGCACGAATCATACAAACACGCCTTGAGAATAAGTTTCAGACATATAGTCGCGAAATAAATAAACTCTCGCGTTCCACATATACCTTACAACATCGGGTTGTCAGAATCATCTACGCCTAAAGGGTCTAAGTAGTGAAACTCGCGGAAAAACGTGGAGTCTTCTTGCAACAACCTGGCTATAATTCGTCGGGCAGGCTGCAAGGTACTCTCTAAGTGTACTCGAAGGCTTGCCCCACCAGGAGGATAGCTCAGCGACATAGAACTGTAATTGAGTCTTGGATGCCACTTGCGTATCCACCCAAGAGCAAAGTTGGCACCTGCTACTAGGTTCAGTTCTATCCACCGATGGATTCGCTGGCTGGATCTAAAAACGTCAAGGAGCAATGGAAAAGTAGCAGGCAGAGGATTGCGAGGAAGCATCACCGAGTGCATAGTTACGAGAGCTCTCCTACAGCCATCCACTGCCTCGCCAATGTGCTGGGCACGGTCCTGAAGCAATACAATAGCGCTTCGGCGTCGAGGATCAGACCATAAATTTTCAACACCTGCGGACATCTTCTCCAGAGCTGCGCTTCGTTTGGTAACCCGACGATCTTCAGCAGCGAAGTCTAAGCAAGTGCCTGTAAGGGCATAGGATATCACAAAAGCAACAGTACAAAGAAAAGAAAATAAGTCGAGAGGAAGCTTACATCGCAGCATTTCACAGGTGGATTCGACGATACCAAGAATGAAAGAATTGCATTCTTCGTGATGCAAAATCCTTGCCGTCAAGCTGGACACTTCATCACTAAGAATCGACACCTGCTTCGTTAGAGCAGAAGTTTTGCTAGCCTTATCAAACGCCATCTGAGCTTGGCGTTTGGCTGAAGTCAAGCGAACCTCAAGGTCAGAAATCCTTACCAAATATTCTGTGCACTGATTGCATCGACTAGGAGTCGACGAAATCTGAGACCCGAACACACGGGTAGGAGAAGGAGCATGACCGTGAGTCAAAGGATCATTGGCGCACATCGACTGCAAGCCAAAGGGGAAAGAAAGGAGAAACATTTCAGAGAGACAGCATAATACTTCATACGCCAGAAATATATTTACATAAGTACAACACCCTATGACTAAGGTTCTCGGGTTGCACCCAACTAAAGTTTTTGAGTCCCAAAGGAGAAAACTAAAAGCTACAAAGGAAGCCGAGTCTACGCCACCTCAGCATTATGTTCCGTGGCAGAGGAGGGCACGGCAGCTTCCTCGCCAGAAGTCGATGGCGGTACTGGATTTTCCGCCGCTGAAGCTGGTGCAGCAGGCACCGCAGAGGCTGCCGAAGGAGAAATAGTTGTCAGCAATGCAGGTGCCAACTTCTTCGCCCTCTCGAAAAAAATCTTCATCTCGTCACGGGTGTGGCCATGAGGGGAGCTAACCCTCTCCCAGTCAAAGTTCGTCCCATGAGCAAGAGAAAGTGCAATAGCACCCTCGGCACCGCGCTTAATGGAAAGACCTTTCAGCTGGAGAGTGGGGTCTTCAGTGGTATCGAAGGACTTGGCAAGTTCAGTCAAGTTGTCCTTCGGAACTGTCGCCCTTTTCTTCGGCCACAAGCCGGCAAACAGCCATGATAGAATGCGGCTAACTAACTCAAAGGTCTCCTGGATAGATATCCAGTTTTCCTCGAGTAGGTTAACTGCATTCATAAGAGGATCATCGTCCGTTTGCAAGGACGATGGAGATACCCCGGTAAAATCTGAGCAATAGAAAAGAAAAGAAGAAACAAGTGTCAACAAGTACAACAGTGCAACATAAGTCGACAATAGAAGACAAGGCAAAGCACTTACTTTCAACGGCAGTCGACATCATGTGAAGACGCTCTGCCACGGCTTGCTCTCGTTGAGCATGCTCCTTGTTGGCTTCAGCTAAAGCTTTTTCAGCTTTCTTCGCCTTGCCAAGCGCAGCTTTTTGCGACTTCTCAGCATTCGCTTTAGCAGCGGTCGCCGCATCATAAGCTTTTCGTGAAGCATTAAGCTCCGCTTCCAGCGACGCAATTCGAGCATTGGCTGTTGCTAAGGCAGCTACAAAAGAAGACGAAAGGGAGTCAGATAAGTGGCAAAAGAAAAAGCGCAGAAGAAAAGTAATGACTGGACATTAAAATTGTACCTTCGGAAGCTTTCGCAACCTTTAGGTACCCCTCACACTTCGTGCCCAGGGCGATGAATCTCTTCACTAAAGCCTAAAAAAAAGAAGTGTGTAAGAGTAGAAGTGCATGAAAGGAAAGAAATTAAAGAAGAATTGCTCACATCATCAGAAGAAACTGTAGATGCATGGGCTTCCAGAGAAACTTCGGCTTCTTTGGCCTTCTTTGAGCGTTTAGAGTATCGGGTTTGAGGAACCGTCTTCACACCGGACCTGGTAGCCCTCGGTGCAACATCTGGTTCGATAGGCTCATCAATGGCCGTAGGAGAAGGTGGTGGTGCAGCTGTCGCACATGCTGGTGGTTCTTCATCATTACTGTAGGAAAAATATAAGTTCGGGAAACAAGGCAAGAACAATGCAAGTGAAGTATTCGACTACAATACTTACGATGCAAGCATGTCGAAGTACTCCATATCTTCTACGAGAACGGGGGCTTTACCAGCCGCTGCAGAACTCGATGAAGCGATTTCGTCGACACGCTTCCTTTTCTTGTCGACACCAACATCTTCAGCAAGTACAGGAGGAGGCGATGTCGACGAGCTAGTTTCCTCTTTTGATTCTTCGACATCATCTCCGTCCTAACTTTCGTCAGCCTCGGGGGCTTCAGATGCAGGAGAGGCAAGATCAGCTGGTAGGGGCCCTGCCTCTGGAAGAGGAGGACGAGAAACAAGGAATTGATGACCCTGCATATGAATAAATTAGCAGAGTGCAATGGCACAGAATAAACACAAATCGAACCAAGCAAAGTTCGACAATAAGTAAACGCGAAGATACATACCTCAGGCAGAGGGTGCACGGAGTCGAAAAAGTCAGCGGTTAAATCCGCAACTACATGTTCCTTGGTGAGCTTGGTAAGATTCCGGACTCGCTTGTCGACGTCTTCTTTCGATATCAGATCTTCAGATATGCGAGTAGGATCTTCCAAGCCGGAGTAATTCCAAAGTCTGGTAAGGCGGTGTTGTAGGGGTTGAACTCGACGTTGAATGAAAAACGCCATGAGTTGCATACCCGATAGAGCACCTCCTTGACCTCCTTTCAAAGCCTTGATGCGGGAAAGAAGAGGAAGAATTTCTTCTACTTCTGCATCTGAGGGGAGCGTATCCCACGATGCCAATTTCTTCACCTCCTGGGAAGCGTCAAAGGGAGGAAAGCCGTATTCATCTTCAGGAGAGGATTTGCGGTCCTTGATATAGAACCACTTTGTTCTCCACCCTTGAACAGACGCGGCCATGGAAAATTCAAAGTATTGCACCTCAGGGTGCACATAAACGACGGCTCCGCCCAGTTCGGGTTTCCTAGGCAAAGAAACGTTGGGGCGGAGTCGAAAGATTGACCTCCACAGAAGGAAGTGGGGCTCAATGCCCAAGAAGGACTCGCAGAGAGTCACGAAACAGGCGATGTGCATCAGAGAATTCGGTGTGAGCTGGTGGAGCTACACACCATAAACAAACAGAAGCCCATGGAGAAACTCGTGGGCAGGAAGAGAGAAACCGCGGAGGAGGAAAGCAAGGAACATTACCTGATAACCGCTCGGGGGCTTCGGGATCCGTTCAGTACTAGGGAATTTGATGGAATCTTCGGCGTTAATGAGGCTGTCCGCCGTAGCCTTCTCCACCTCCTTCTTTGTGATGGTGGAGCGAACCCAGTTGGTGGCAGAAGACTTGGCCATGGTGCTCTTAGTGGCCAGGTGTTTCACGCGCATCCAGAATGAAGTGCGCTTGGGGGCTATGCACGAGAGAAGGAGGCAGAGGAGATCAGCAATGGAGGCGGCGGAGGGAACGAGCTGGTAAACAGTAGAAATCCCCCACTACGCCCCTTATATATCTTCTGGGAGAAGGATCGTGGGCCGAGACGTGGCGCAAAGAGCAGAAACGGCAGCCCACTAACGGTCAAAAATTGAGAAATTTACAGTACTGCCCATGCAACGGTTCGCAATGATACAGAGTGACGTATTCATTGATGTCATAAAGGATATATTATCGAACAGAAAATGGCGCCGACAAATGCAAAATTCTTAGAGAAGATTATGTGTGAAGGATTTTTCGATTATAGCCTTGGGGGCTACTACTCTTAAAAGATGGTGACTGGAAATCTTTAATGGAGTTGTGGAAGCATATTTGACGACAAGGCGTTCTTACAGTATCTCGAAGATGAAGTATATTGAAGTTGAAGTATTTCGAGTTGAAGTATGATGGATTACACTCTATTTCGAGCCTATACTCGAAAAAATCTCTTTCGAGTATAGCCTCGGGGGCTACTCCCATCGGGAGCGCTGAGCGCGCACCCGACGATATTTCTTGGTAAAGCAGTAAAGCTGGAGAAGTGCAGGGGTGTTACTCCCATCGGGAGCGGGATTTATGGTTGAAAGAAACCCGAATATTTGCAGTCAAAATTTGACTGCGACATAAGATTCTCGAGTTGTGTTATCGCAACGCGACTCGAATGCCGTGACTTGTCACGAAGGTAAGACCCCGGGATCCGTCCTGTGTGGCCTGGTATACGCACATGGATGCACTCTGCTAGTATGTATCCGTGTCTACGACGCGAAGAAAATCCTGGTGGACGCACTGGGTACCTTGAGAACCACTGGGATTCATTCTTTGTAAGTCCTAAATGCGGCAAAAGAGTGGATTTGACCGGTATCCCGAATTCAAGTCCAAGGGGATTGAATTTGAAGTAGGTGACAAGTATCTGTTCCGGCAGTTAACTGACCTCTTGATCCGTCAGGGTTGTCAGGCTTGTTCATCAAAACCCCTTGCGAAAGAATATCATGCAAATAAGTCGAAAAGACTAAGTCGAAGATTTGAAGATGAGAAGAAGTGAAAGAATTGATCAAGTCGAAGATTTGAAGATTAGAGATTCAACCTGAATCTACAATTCTGGTAGAATCTCAGGGGCTACTGACAAGGGTATAGTTAATAGAGCCCGCTAGTTGAGTACCCCTGAGGCCCGATAAGCTAGGCCCAATTGTAATGATAGTCGAATACGAGTTCTTACCGTATGTCGATATTGTAATCTGTATCGTACCCTACCCGATCCTCGAGACCTGGCCACCTATATATAGGGGCCAGGAGGGGACGGTGTAAGCCAGATTGAAAGCAAGCCAGGTTGAACACCCAAGTTTACTTTTGACACACACCTATTTCGACTAACTTTACCTTCGAGTTCATCCGACGCCCTATCTCCCCGATCCTAAGTCCTTCATCTAGGACATTTGTCGAGTTAACCCTCGTCAATAAGCATGATAGTAGATCAACCCTTTTGGTTCAGTTTAAAACTCAAATATACCAACCATTAAAGCATAAGCTACTGTAGAAACTTCCTCAAAATTTCCATGATCAAAAGAACTAAAAAAGAAAGCGATCGAGAGGCAAACACAAATAGTGACAGAATCTGTCAAAACAGAACAGCTGACAAAGATCAATTTTTTCGAGGACCTTCCGTTGCTCAAATCAAAAAGTGCAAAACTAATGAAAGTTTGGATATAAACTGCGGCATATGCACAAGAAATCGCAGATAAAAAAGATATTCTAAAAAAATTAACGAATTTTTACGGTGCAGCGTAGAAATCTGTTTCAGGACAGCAACTTCCCCAAATCTTACCTCCCTCAAATTAGAGGTTATTCTTGGCACAACAACGAAATAAAAATGATAAGGAGTGTCAGTATTAATAAATTCGAAGACTCAAATAAAAGAAAAAGTACTAAAAAGAAAACATTGGGTTATCTCTCAAGAGTGCTTTTCTTTAACGCCTTTGAGCTAGGCGCTAAAAGTGGAAATCAAGTAATATCAAGCGATGAAGCATCAAGATCAATTGCAGAAGTCTTTTCAACAATGAATTGAATTGTATCCAAATGAGTTTTTGAAGATCCCTTATGAAGACTCTTTGGTTCACTACTTTCATCAAAAGGGTTTTTAGGACAAATCTAATCAAAATTCTTTTCCAAAGCTTCATGCAATCCTACAAGTTTGCAAGGTATTGGTACTTTGATATCTTCTTTTGTTGTACCAACAACATTAACACATGAGCCAAGCATACTAAAATGCTCAAAAACTTTCCTAGCTTCAATAGGAACATCTCTAAATTCTCTACGCAAAGTCTCCAAAATAAAATCTGTCTTTTCAGAGTCTTCGATATCTTGAAGCTTAAGAAACATTTGTTGCATAAAAGGATTAAGGTTAACAAACCTAGCCTGCAACATGTGAACTAAATAAGAAGTAGCAACTTCATAACTAGGAGCAAGCTCAGCTAAAGATCTATCCTCAACATCTTTATGCATACTAGCGTGATTAAAGAATTCCTTGATGTTACCTTTCCCAATGATAGAACCACTACCTACTGAGAGGTCCTCCAAAGCATACTTAGGGAACAACATAATGAACTAAAAATGAAAGTAACAAAATGCAAGCTATCAAAGGAACTATTTTTTTGTATTTTTGATAAAACGATGCAAGTAAAAATAAAATAAAGCAAAACAATAACAAAGTAAAAGATAGGAAGTGAGAGACTCCCCTTGCAGAAATCTTCTTTCTCCCCGGCAACGGCGCCAGAAACATGCTTGATGGTGCGTAGTAGGCACCTAGTTGGGAACCACAAGAGGAAGGTATGATGAGCACAGCAGCAAGTTTCCCTCAGTTGTAAAACCAAGGTTTATCGAACCAGTAGGAGAAAGCCAAACTTCAGAAGGTTGATGCTTGCTAGCTTCGCGACATTCCGGACAATGGCGCCAGAAAAATGCTGGTGCGTAGTTGACGTGGGAGCTTCTTCACCTGCAGCAACATGGAACCTGCACACAACACAACCAAGTACTTTGCCCCAACTTACGATGAGGTTGTCAATCTCACCGGTTTGCTGTAAACAAAGGATTGAACGTATCAAGTGGTAAAAGGTAATAGTTTGCAAGAATGTAAATAGAGCGAGTAAAAGTAAAACGGTAATAAAAATGTAAAAGGAATGGACCGGGGTCCACAGTTCACTAGTGGTGTCTCTCCATAAGATAAAATACATAGACCGTAATCCAGCTGCATCTATGACTAATAATCCACTCTCAAGGTGTCATCCGAGCACCCGTTGAGTATTACGTTGCAAACAACGGATAACTACATTAAGCAAAGTGTGTAATGTAAACAATACAAATGTCCTTAAACACAAGAATGTTGTTTTCTCCCTAGTGGCAACAGCACATCTACAACCTTAGGGGTTTCTATCAGTCCCCCAGATTACTAGAGGCATGAATCCAACTATCGAGAATAAATACCCCCTCTTGGAGTCACTAGTGTCGATGGATTTCGTGTCGCAAGAACATGGGGTACCACGCGACGGACCCAAAGATTCGAACGTAGGGGGCTGAACGTGGGAGATCTTGGATCGCAACGAAACACGGTGACGGAAGCCTCGAGTCGTCGAACGCACAACACACTGCAGAGAGGGATGCCGAGCTTTACCCAGGTTTAGGGCCCTCGTGGTGAGGTAAAACCCCTACTTCCTGCCTTCTTGTATTACGACGTGACACCTCGCGAGGAGTACAAGGCCTTGATTACAGAGCTCTAGCTAGCCGGAGGTAGAAGAACCAACTTAGCCTAGCTAGGAGCCTGGAGATGAAGATTCCATCCCCTCTAAGGGGTGGCCTCCCCTCCTTTTATGGCGCCAAGGTCCTCCTTCCCCTTTTCTTCTTGGGGAAGGGGTTGCCACACACGGCCAAGGAGGGAGGACAGTTGTAGACTTTATTCTTCTGTGGACGTAGTCTTCGTAGAGTAGTGGCGCCGGTCCACAAGAGTGGGTGGAGGAAGCTGACGTCTTCCTCTGGCGCCCTGCACCGTCCACGCTATTTTTAGGGGGGTGGCCAACAACCACTGTTCTGCTTTATGCAGGCACGTCGAAAGTTGGTCTCCTCCCTGTTGGGGGTAGCGTGGGCGGTACGCGGTCTTCTGCCCTTCATCTTCTTGCTCTGAACACAAACGTGCTGAGCTGACATGGATGTGGTCCCTCCCCTCACCAGCGGAAGCTCATGAGGAGGTCTTCTGGTCCTTAGCGGTTTTGGTCATCGTTCTCCTCATGAGGCGCCTCCTCATGAGGGTCTTCTCCAATAGCTTCGGTCGTCGTTTGACCCCTGGGCCGAAGCTGGGCCGTTAAAGAGGCCCAGGAGCAGGTGGACCGGGATACCCCAGTATCCAAAACACCGACAGTAGCCCCCGGGAGCCCGGCCCAGGAACGCACCCTCTTGAGGGGGCGAAGGGCCGGGCGGCCCCAGAAGCTGCTGGGCCCTCCAACGGCACGCATCAACTGTGCGGTCAGAGGACCATGTGAAGATGCGGAGGTCATGGGCACGTGGCATCCTTGCAGTTGATGAAGTGAAGCGGCGTGGAGATCGTGCGTTGTGGGTGGAGTAACGGGCGTTTTTGAACCATCGCATCAAGGGCGATGTTTCGGAAACTGCGCCCTCCCTGCCCCCTTTAAAGCTTGGCAGAGAAGGCTCCTTCCCCTCTTCCACAGCACATCGCCACCGCCACCTCCCTTCCAAAGATCTTGCGCACCCAAATCCTCTTAGCCTTCAATCCTCTCGCTGCAACTCGCTCCCGCCCAGAGCCATGGCACCGCGTAGTGCTACCGGAGCAGCGAGGTCTTCTGAAGCGGAGCCGCAGCCAGCGGCGCCCCTGCTCGATTCCCACATCAAGAGCAGCTGCGAGCTCTAGACCGTCCGAGAGATGGTCAGGAGCAAGAACAACGAGTGGGGCGCCACCCGCATCTGGCATGGCCGCGCGCCGCGGGACACTCTGCCCGCGACGGCGCAACCTTTCTTCCTCTTTTCTGTCTTCACCGGTCTGGTGCCGCCGTTCTCCCCCTTCTTCCTGGCGATCCTGGAGACCTACGGGATCCAGGCCATCCACCTGCACCCCAAGTCCGTCACCTTGCTGGCGGTCTTCGCCTATGCCTGCAAGGCATGGATCGACATCAAGCCGTCGGTGGCGTACTTTTGCCACCTCTTCTCCCTTTGGTCCTCTGGGCTGAACCAGAGTTCCTGCTGCGTCTCCTTCATCGCCACCGCCGGGATGGAGGGCAACTTCATCGACTTGAAGTGGATGAAGAAATTTGAAGACTTTCAGAGCCGCTGGTTCTTTGTTGACATCCTCGAAGAATCGGAGCTCTTCCTCATCACCGGGGTGCCCCCCGTCAAGCTCACCACCTGGGCCAGCGAGGCCCTTCATGAGGAAGCCCTGAAGACGCTCCGCCCGCGAATCCAAGATCTCCAAAGGGCCAGTGTCATGGGAACCATGGTCAGGGTGGAGTTCGTCACCTGACGCATCGCCCCCCTTCAAGACCACCGCCGGGAAATCTAGAGGCACAGGGCCAGAGACGACCTCAGGCTTCATGTCAGCGAGCTCAATGCCGACGCTTAGGAGGAGGTAATAAGAGCCTTCTTCTCTTCTGCCGCCATCCTCGCCATCCCGTGCAATGCCCTGCCGATCTATAATCTGGGCGTTCGGGAGACCAGCCGCGTCACAGCGGGGATCTTGAAGTTCAACGCCTGGGGCCCGTTCCTCACCGACGGTGTCGTGCCCGGTCCTCTCCCGAGCGCACCGACGGCCAGCTCAAAACAGGACTCGGTTGCAAGGGGCACGGGGCCCATGGCCTCTGGAGATCTTGACGATGACGACGCGGAATCTGGCGGGCGGCTTGCTCGCTGGAGGCGCCCCGAGGGCACCGTGGTGCTCTCAGACTCCTCCGACGATGGCTCGGCCATGCCGGACCAGCCCACTGGGGGGAACGTCGATGTGTCCTCCTCGCGAGACCTGGAGGAGGAGGGACGCCAAGCCTGCCTAGAGGCGGAGCGCCGCTCCAAGTTCAACGACGAACACGCCAGCCGGCGACCCAAGGCCGAGGCCTCCCGAGGCAAGAAGCCGGCCGGAGAATCCTCCGCGCCTCCACCGCCACCCTCTGCCCTTCCGGGCAAGAGGGGATGGGTGGAGCGTGGCACCTCGTGAGTGTTCCTGCACAAAAATCCTTTCTACTTGACTTACCTTTCCCCTAACCTCTTTCTCCCCTCCCCTCTCCAGGGACGCCGAGGAGAAGAAGGAAGAGAAGAAGAGGAGGAAGAAGAGGAAGACCGGCCAGACCACGCCGGGTCCAGACCCGGCATCCACTACCACACCGGCGATGCCGCCGCGTGCCGCCGGGGAAGAAGAGGACCATGCGTCCACAGACGCACCGTCCGCTCCGGGAGCCGCCACAGCTCCCAGGACGACCGAGCCCCCTAGCGCAGGGGGCACACCAGAGACCACGGAGGCAGCGCCTGCTGCCCCCACGACAGGCAGCACCACCACCACCCCGGAGGCGCCTTCAGCCGCGACGGCCGTGCCGTCTGCCACGAGGGTAGCCCCTGAGCCAAGCGGCAAGAAGGGGACGACCTCCACCGAGCCGGGGCCCTCCAGAGCCCCGTCGCCTCCCCTGCCGGAGATACTGGGAGGCCTGCGAGGATCACCGCAGAGCCCCACGCCATCGACCCATGGGCGGGGATGCTCACAGCCATGACCGGCACCCTCCAAAATGAGGTCGCCAGGGTGCGCACTGTCGAGGAGGTGCACATCGATGAAGGCTGGACCCTCCTGCACCAAGCCACAGAGAGATGCCATCTCCTGGACCAGCGCATCGCCGAGCGCCGTGAGCAGGCGAGGAAGGAGGCGGAGGAGATTCGCGCTAGCGCGGCCGAGGAGGCCGAAGAAGCTCTGGCGAACGGCAGGGAGTCAGCGAGGGAGATCCTAGCCAGGGCGCACCACGAGGCCATGGAGATTATCTCCGAAGTGTGCCAGAGGATCCCCTCCACCGTCGGGCCTCCCAACCCAGCTTTGGCTCGGGAGGAGGCGAAGCGGGCGGCTTAGCACCTCCTGGACCAGGCCAGGACCAATGCTGACGGCCTCCTCGCCAACGCTCAGCAGAGACTGGACGAAGTCAAGGACCGAGAGGCCCTCCTCCATGCTCACGAGGAGAGCGCTGATTCCCGCGCGGAGAGCCTGAGCCTACAAGAGGCTGGGCTCACCGTTCGAGAAGCAGAGGCTCGCAAATGCGAGCGGGAGCTTCGCCTCTGAGAAGAGCAGCTCCATGCCCTTGATGACTGGCTCAACAGGGAGCGGGAGGCCCTCGAGAGCAGGGAGGAGATGGTCAGCCGGAACACCGTTGAGCTGTCCCGGCACCACGAGGTGCTGAACCAGCGTGAGGCTTCCCTCCAGGGAAGGATGGACCACATGCTGAACCAGCGATGGGTCAGCATGGAGCAGGAGTTCGAGCGGAGGCGCACCGAGACCATCGAGGTGTGCCGCGTAGACTTCCGCTCCAAAACCGATGCCGCCCTGGTGAGGTACAAGCAGGGGTGCGAAGCCTTGGAGCGCCAGGTCCGGGACCTGGAGGCGGAGCTGAAGGGGGCGCACGAGGTGCGCCGGGGCACCGAGCGCGCCTTGGCCGAAGCTGATGCCACCATCAACTTGCTCCAGCACGACGTGCAGAGGCTTGAGGAGGAGAACTCGGCGACGGTCCTGCAGGTCGTGGAGATCTCCCAAGAGCTCCAGGAGGCCAGGGACTCCGAAGCTGAAGCACGCATGCTGCACAGGCAGTGCATGCAGATGTTCCGCGGGTTCTTGGCCCGCATCATGGCGGCGGCGCACCGCCTGGGCATCCACGGTCTGAATCTTCCCACCGTCCCCAAAGAAAACGGGTCGATTATGCTCTTCTTCTGCCAGCTGGCTGAACAGCTGGATGGCGCATCGGCCAAGGTCTTGGAGCTCATCGACACCGAGTGCCGGGAGCTCTTGGGGCTCATGGGGACGCGTATCTTCTCCAACCTCCAGCGCCTCCGCCCCGACCTCAACCTGGAAGAAGTCCTGCAGAGGATGGAGCCTCCACCGCCTGGCACTCCTAACCGTGCTGCGCGGGCTAGGGCGGCATGGCTGGATATCGCCCTGCAACGGCTGCAGGCCATCTACGCCTGCCCTGGAACGTCCGCAGCCGTGGGCCAGGGGAGCTCCTCCAGTGGCAGCTCCTCGGGCTCCGAGGAGTCCGGCAGCGAAGAAGCCGGGGAGGACGACGGCGGAGCGACGGAGTTCAGCGGAGACGCATCCTCAAGCTCCAGCCAAGGCACCGGCGATGACGAGGACGACGTGGAGGCCACCCTGTAAGCTCTTCCCAGACCGCCTCCTGAAGGAAAGTAGTAGCTGCACACTTGGCAGCCGTCAGACATTGCCCTGCTGGGCCCTTTTTAGTTGTAATCGCACTTAAGGCATCTGTTCGCCAAATTATCCTTATTTGCACCCTTGCGCAGTTTTCCTCGCCCCGCCTTTGTCTAGAAAATGCTCTACGCATTCAGGGGCTAGCTTCCAAACGGGACAGCAGCCTGACGCTTAGTATGCAGCTCGTGGTGCAAGGCTAGCGGGCGCTGGCGCTCCAGAGGTGACTGTGATGGCATACAGGACTATCTCCCTGCAGCCCCCCTGGCGTTCAAACACAACAAAGGCGATTCCAGGAGAAGAAACACAAGGCCGCAGACAGGAACAGTAGGAAACTTGGTAAAATTTGCACGAGTTGTGTGACCCTCGTGTTCTCACACGCCTTCATTCGAGTGTCGCTCGAGAGGAGAGAGCACCATGGATCGTATGAGGTGACTGTAGCGGGTCCCTTCCCTAGTCAGAGCTCGATCCGTTCTGGGTTTTGCGGGCCTGCTATTTCTGGGCGAAGGCCCCAGCGCGGACACCGTGCTCTGGCTCTTTCTCGAAAGGCAGACGCGTGAAAACTCATGTTCGCGTTAAGCCGCAATTAGCCGAATTTGCAGGCTCTGACGAAGCCAAGGCTCACAGTTTCAAGTAGTTTATGCAGATTAGAAAAGGTTAATGGCGAGCGAAGTTTGCCGTTACATTTTGTTCCTTGTGTAGATGAAGATTCCCCTTCCTCAGCTGAGGGCGAGGGGTGACGACCCTTGAGCCCCCCTACCCAATCTTTGAGCACCTGGGGACGGGGCCACCGAGGGCGGCATAGGCCTACGCATCCTCTGGCTCAGGTCCCAGGGATGCGTATCTGTCGAGGAAGCGCTCGCAGAGGTCCCTCCAGGACGAAATGGACCTTGGCGGTAGCCTGCAGAGCCACCAGAGAGGCTCTCCCTTTGTAGCCATCATGAACCAACTGGCCATGACATGCCCGTTGCCTCCAGCCGACCGAATACTAGTCGCGTATTGCTGCAAGAACTCCACAGGATCGGAGGTTCCATCGTAACGCGCACCAATATCCGACCTGAAGCGAGTCGGCCACGTTGCGCGATGAAGGGGCCCGGCGAGCGCCGCGAAGCCCTCAAAGCCGAGGTCACCGACCGCTGGCTCACCCTCCCCAATGGCCTCCAGGCCATCGAGAACTTGAAGATGCTCTCAACGACGGCTCGCGTAGACAGCGCGAAGGCGAAGACGGTGACGGCGATCGTCACCCATGTCGAAGCAGATCTAGACGAAATCACACCACAGCCCCCTACCTGGCGCACCAAATGTCGATGGATTTCATGTCGCAAGAACACGGGGTACCACGCGATGGACCCAAAGATTCGAACGCAGGGGCTTGAACGTGGGAGATCTTGGATCGCAACGAAACACGGTGACGGAAGCCTCGAGTCGTCGAACGCACAACACACTGCAGAGAGGGACGCCGAGCTTTACCCAGGTTTAGGGCCCTCGTGGTGAGGTAAAACCCCTACTTCCTGCCTTCTTGTATTACGACACGACACCTCGCGAGGAGTACAAGGCCTTGATTACAGAGCTCTAGCTAGCCGGAGGTAGAAGAACCAACTTAGCCTAGCTAGGAGCCTGGAGATGAAGATTCCATCCCCTCTAAGGGGTGGCCTCCCCTCCTTTTATAGCGCCAAGGTCCTCCTTCCCCTTATCTTCTTGGGGAAGGGGTTGCCACACACGACCAAGGAGGGAGGACAGCTGTAGACTTTATTCTTCTGTGGACGTAGTCTTCGTAGAGTAGTGGCACCGGTCCATAGGAGTGGGTGGAGGAAGCTGACGTCTTCCTCTGGCGCCCTGCACCGTCCATGCTATTTTTAGGGGGGTGGCCAACAACCACTGTTCTGCTTTATGCAGGCACGGCGAAAGTTGGTCTCCTCCCTGTCGGGGGTAGAGTGGGCGGTACGAGGTCTTCTGCCCTTCATCTTCTTGCTCTGCACGCAAACATGCTGAGCTGATGTGGACGTGGTCCCTCCCCTCACCAGCGGAAGCTCGTGAGGAGGTCTTCTGGTCCTTAGCGGTTTTGGTCGCCGTTCTCCTCATGAGGCGCCTCCTCATGATCCCAACAAACACAACATGTAGAATTACACAAAGATGATCTTGATCATGATAGGCAGCTCTCAAGATCTAAACATGAAGCACATGGTGGAGAAGATGACCATCTAGCTACTTCTATGGACCCATAGTCCAAGGTAGACTACTCACACATCACTCCAGAGGCGACCATGGTGGTGGAGAAGGCCTGCGGTAGGGATTCGCCTCTCCAGCAGGGTGCCGGGAAGAGCTTTTGGACCCTCTCGATCTCGCATCAATGATGGCGGCAGCTTGCAGTAGGTTTCATGGAAAATTGTTCGGGTGTTAGGTTTTTCCCGTCGAGGGGAATATATAGGCAGAAGGGCAGCGTCAGGAGGTGGACCAGGCGGCCTCACCCCCTGGTGGCGTGGCTAGGGCCTGGGCCGCGCCACCCTAGGGTGTGGCTGGCCCCTGGCCCCCCTCCATCTCATCTTCGGACTTTGTCTCACTTCGGGAAAAATAGGAGGTTTGGCTTTTGTTCCGTCTAATTCCGAGAATATTTCCTGTGTAGCTTTTCTGAAACACAAAAACAGCAGAAAACAGGGAACTGGCACTGTGGAGTCTAGTTAGTAGGTTAGTTCCGGAAAATGCATAAAAACGCTAGGAAGTGTAACAAAACATAAAGCAAATGGTGTATAAACAAGCATGGAGCATCAAAAATTATAGATATGTTTGAGACGTATCAAGCATCCCCAAGCTTAACTCCTGCTCGTCCTCGAGTAGGTAAGTGATATCAAAACAATAATTTTTGAGGTAACAAGCACCATCACAATCTTGATCAACGAGGTAAAGCTTTGAGTGCTGAGATCAAAGCAGTTAAAACATGGGCATAATAGACATAATCTTGACAATAAAACTTAGCAACCATGTTATAACATGAAAAGTAACACAAACGAAAGATCATGAGTAATGAAACATTGAAAGTCAAGAGCGTGTTCAAATCATATAGAAAAACATAGCAAAGTGGTTTTCAACTTGTCTTTCATGGAATAGCAAAACATAAATGCATAGGACACCTTCAAGTTTAAAAGGGCGACTCGATAGAAATAATTTAAGAACAAGCAAAACCATAATCATGAATCAATCAATGATAAACTTTGGGACTATGCACATTAAACTCAGAATGACAACTATGCTCTCTTAGACGGTGCATAAAGGTAGAAGTTGGAGACTCAACATAAAAGTAAAAGAAAGGCCCTTCGCAGAGGGAAGGAGTGATTGCAAGTTTTATAAACCTCCAAAAATTATTATACTTACTAGCTTTGAGCTCTCATTGCCGCCATCATAGGCATCTTGAGTGGTTAAGGTTAATTCGAGTACAATTATGAAGCATATGCTTAACAAATCATAAGTTGAAAACCTCATGTCTCGTGAAGTACGAATACCCAAACCTCATGCTACTCGACTTAGGCAAAGTCCGTAATGTAAACAATACACATGTCCTTGAACACAAGATTGTTATTTTCTCCCTAGTGGCAACATTACATCTACAACCTTAGAGGTTTCTGTCACTCCCCCAGATTACTAGTGACATGAACCCACTATCGAGCATAAATACTCCCTCTTGGAGTCACTGGCATCTACTCGGCCAAGATATCTACTAGCAACGGAGAGCATGCAAGATCATAAACAACATAGAGATAAAATAAAGATAATATCAGCACATTAACTTGACATAGTACCAATACTCATCGGATCCCAACAAACACAACATGTAGAATTACACAAAGATGATCTTGATCATGATAGGCAGCTGACAAGATCTAAACATGCAGCACATGGTGGAGAAGACGACCATCTAGCTACTGCTATGGACCCGTAGTCCAAGGTAGACTACTCACACATCACTCCGGAGGCGACCATGGTGGTGGAGAAGGCCTCCGGCAAGGATTCCCCTCTCCGGCAGGGTGCTGGGAAGAGCTTCTAGACCCTCCTGATCTCGCGTCGATGACGGCGGCGGCTTGTAGTAGGTTTCGTGGAAAATTGATTGAGTGTTAGGTTTTTCTCGTCGAGGGGAATATAAGGCGGAAGGGTGGCGTCAGGAGGTGGACCAGGCGGCCTCACACCCTGGTGGTGCGGCCAGGGCCTGGGCCACGCCACCCTAGGGTGTGGCTGGCCCCTGGTCCCCTTCCGCTCATCTTCGGACTTTGTCTTGCTTTGGGAAAAATAGGAGGTTCAGCTTTTGTTCTGTCCAATTCCAAGAATATTTCCTGTGTAGCTTTTCTGAAACACAAAAATAGCAGAAAATAGGCCAGAAAATGCATAAAAACGCCACAAAGTGTAACAAAACACAAAGCAAATGGTGTATAAAGAAGCATGGAGTATAAAAAAATTATAGATATGTTTGAGACGTATCGTCATGCTAGATATTATTTTGATTATATGCTTAGTAGTTATGTTGCATCATGACTTGTCTCAAATGATTGAGAGTGCTTAATGTGCCATTGAAAGAATCATGTGTTGTTTTTATCTTATAGAAGCATAATATTGGTATTCTCCTTTGATGCTTTATTGGGTTGACTTGAGGCATGCTTAAACCATGTTATGACTATAAAGCAGTCACCTCAAGCCTCTATGATAATTTAGTTTTGACTTGTAATATCACTTTACGCTTTGATTAATAATGTTTTGTCACTTTGCATGATTGTGGCCTTTATTTCTCTCTTAGTTGGTCACTCCCAGTCTCTTTGCTAGCCTTCACCTATACCGAGTATGAGCTCTACTGGTGCATCCAACTCTAAAAAAACCGAAGTTATTTCAAAGAGTCCACTATAAATTCCTATGCATGGAATTTCAAACCATTCCAAGCAAATTTTCATGTGCTACCTTTCAAAACCTTCAAACACTTCTCATTTTATGACACTATTTTAAGCTCATGAGGACATAGTGGTCGGTTTGTTATCTTCCTTATTAAATTAAGTACCCCTTGACTTGCAGGCTTCATCTCCTCATCACTAATAATTTTTCAAGAGAGCTGGTCAGACCATTGTAACCTTAAAAAAGAAAGAAAAGAAAAAAGGCACTCCTCCATGGTATGATATTCTTGGTAGGCACCCGAAGGCTTCGGTTAGCCATGGTTTGTGAAAGTAAAGGTGGGGAGGAGTGCCAAACTTTATAAAAGAGCATGTAAATGCCAATTTTCAAATACTCGGAACCGCTCTCAACTTGTTTAGTATGGAAGATAACAAGAACCCTATTGCCATTCAATGACAGGAACAACCACCTCTCAAAACAATTTTTTATCTCTATTTTACAAATGAAAAGCTCAAGCACATGTTAAATCCCTTCTTCCCTCTGTGAAAGGGCCTATCTTTTAATTTATGTTGAGTCTTCATCTTCTATCTTTATGCATCGATTAAGAGATCATAGTTGTCATTTTGAGTATAATGTGCATAGTCCCAAAATTTATTATTGATTGATTCATGATTATGGTATTTGCTTGTTCTAAAATTATTTTTATCTAGTCACCCTTTTGAACTTTGAAGGTGTCCTATGCATTTATGTTTTGCTACTCCATGAGGGACAAGCTGAATACCACTTTGCTAGTTTTTCTCTATGCTCAAAACAAAAATAACTTTCATGCATTATTATTCATGATCTTTTGTTTGTGTTACTTTTCATGTTGTAAATGGTTGGTAGTTCTATTTGTTAAGATTATATCTTTTATGCCCATGTTTAGAGTACTTTGATCTCAGCTCGCAATGCTTTACATTGACTTGATCAAGATTGATTGTGTTGGCTGCATGTCACCTCAGAAATAATTATTTCTTTATCACTTACCTACTTGAGGACGAGTAGGAGTTAAAGCTTGGGGATGCTGATACGTTGCAAACGTATCTATAATTTTTTATGCTCCATGCTTGTTTTACACCAATTGCTTTATGTTTTGTTTACAATTCCATGGCGTTTTTATGCATTTTCTGGAACTAACCTATTAACAAGATGCATAGTGCCAGTTCTTGTTTTCCTACTATTTTTGTATTTTAGAAAAGTTATACAAGAAATATCTCAGAATTGGACAAAACAAAAGCTGAAGTTCCTATTTTGCTAACACGAAGACGGAGTCCAAAGGAGAGATGGAGAAGAGCCAGGAGGCGGCCACACCAGGTGGTGGCGCGGGCCCATCCCTGGCCATGCCACCCTGTGGTGTGGCCCCCTAGGCTCCCTCTGACATCACCCTTCTACCTATAAATTCACTTCATCGGGAAAACCCTAAGGCCCAAACATCTATCCAAGAAAAGTACTGTAAGCCACCGCCGTCGTCGACCCGAGTTTGGGAGGGTCCAGAAGCTCTTCCCGACACTCTGCCGGAGAGGGGAATCATAACCGAAGGCCTTCTTCATCGCCATGCCTGCCTCCGAGTGATGCAGGAGTAGTTCACCTTTGACTATGGGTCCATAGCAGTAACTAGATGGTTGTCTTCTCCTCCATGCGCCTCCATGTTTAGATCTTGTGAGCTGCCTACATGATCAAGGTCATATTTATGTAATTCTACATGTTGTGTTTGTTGGGATCCGATGAATATTGAGTACTATGTCAAGTTGATTATTGATTTATGTCTATGTTCTTTGTGATCTTGCATGCTCTCCGTTGCTAGTAGATACTTTGGCCAAGTAGATGCTTGTAACTCCAAGAGGGAGTATTTATGCTCGATAGTGGGTTCATGCCTCTAGTAATCTGGGAAAGTGACAATAACTTCTAAGGTTGTAGATGTGTTGTTTCTACTAGGGAGAAAACAACAATCTTTTGTTCAAGTATAATTGTATTGTTTACATTACACACTTAGCTTAAGGCGATAATCTGTTGCTTGCAACTTAGTACCCAAGGGTTGTTTGGATAATATCCTGAGGGTGGATTATTAGTCATAGATGCAGTTGGATTACAATCTATGTATTATGTTGTAATGTAACGCCCTGCCTTATCAAAAGATAGAACTCCTGTGTATCTGTGCCATTCCCTGGATCAATAGATCACCACAGTATAAAATAAGTAATCATTGCAATAGCATCAACATTACAACGTAAATCCAGATATATAGGTCTTCAACCTTACGAGTACACAGCATAAAGCATAGTTGCAATGAGGCCTCCATCTTCATCAATGCCACAGGCAGACAGTGTTGGAATGTAGGTCGAGATCCTACTCCTGGTTCCTTACTCGAATAAAAACTTGCACGTTTGAATATGCAGCCCCGGGGGTCAGTACAACAACGTACTGGCAAATGACACATATTTGGTGGCATTTGTGAAAAGACTAAAACTACATGATATCTGGCTGTGGATCTCAAAGGCTAATTTTGCAGAAAGCCAATTTTATCCTACAACCTTTGCAAATTCTTTTTATCAAAATTTATTATGAAGGGCTGAAATAATGTAACCTCCCTTTTAGCTAAACCTAATTAGGAACTATTTTGTGCGTCATGAGCATCATTTATTTTGCTAAGAAAAATGCACAAATAAATTAATTTGAAACCCTTATATGTGCAAATCCTCCTCTATTTTAAAGTACGTCCAAAAATGTTTCAAAATAAAGTTACATGAAACTTCTGTTATGTTAAGAAGTCCAGTTTTTTTGAAAACTTCACAGTAGTTTGAATCACCAAATAGTACAAAAGGTGCTGTTTTGTTTTGTTCCGGAAAACCTTCCAAAGCCAGGGGTTTTCTGAAAAATCTCACTTTGGCGTCAACCTCAAGCACTGCGTGGCTGTCCCTGGAGGCTGCCGATCCACCTCCTGCTCCTCACCCGCTTGGCCATCGAGAAGATCCCCTGGAGACCCCTAGCGATGCCACTCCCCCTCCTTCCTTTCTTCTTCCGTGGCCGCCCTCCTTCTTCTTCCCGTTGGTCTCTAATCATCACGTGAAACTCACAGTATCGGACCCGACGCATAGCGCCGCCATTCCGTGCCTCCCTAGCCCCTCCGACGTGCTGAGAAGGTGTGCTCGCCGTCCTCCTTCCTCCTAGCTGAAAGAATCAAAGCCTCTCGCCTCCATCGCCCCGGAGTCGCCGTTTCCTCACCGAAAACCGAAGGTCCACCCACCGCCAAATTTGCCGCCGGCCATCCTCCTCCGGCCAACGGACCACCAGAGACCTCAGGTGAGTGTCCGGTCCGGCCGCCCCCTTTCCCCCGCTGTTCTTGCGCCGGAGCGCCATCCCCGGCCGGCCCTCGCCGGTGACTGGGAGCCGGTCGGCGGGCGTGCCCAGCCGACCAGGCCAGCCTAGCCTGCCATGTGGGCCTCGAGGCCCCCCAGTCAGCGGCCTGGGTCAAAACGACCCGGTGTAAAAAGTTCTGTAACTTGTTTTCTATTCTAGGGAATTTCAAAAAATTGTACAATCTTAAAAAATTCATAGAAATATTATGTTTGTCAGAAAAATGCAAATGACCTATCAAAATGTTCATAAAAATAAGATCTACATTTTGGTATCAAAATCATGCAAGCTTTATCAACTTGAACCCTGCCTAATTAGAAGAACATAATGAACCTTCATAATGTGCAGGGCTTATGAATTGTAATGTTTTATGCATGCTCAACCCCATTTAAAGTTGATGATCCTTTCATAGGGCTTATTTCAATCTCTTAATATGTCATGTCATCATCCGTGTTTGCGCATCAATGCCATGCCTTGATTGTTGTTATTCGGTTTCTGGTGTTTGCTTCTTCCGATAGAACACGAGTTCGAGATCGACTGGACAACACCAAGACCAATATTTGTCCATTGACGTATTATTCAAGAAAAGAATCCCGAAGATCTATTTCTATTCTTGGTTATCAATGAGAAAGGCAAGCGTCTGATCCTATGTTTTCAAAGTATTTCAATTCTTGCGCTAATCGCATCGATTCAAATGTCTTTTATCGGTATTAGAGTATCCTATCTTATGCATGCTCTTGCTCGCCTAATTCCCCTGTCGACTGCTCCTAGCATAACTAGGTCTCGCTTGTGTGCATTGCTAGAGCCTTTATATCTTCTATGCTTAGCCATGCTTAGTTGGTAAACTCTGATCCATCCGGTTGATGAATCGAGCCTATGAATGAACCTAGCATGACAGTTGACGTGGTATGATCAGTGAGTTGGTGAATAAACATGCTAAAGGCTTGGATGAGCCCACAGGGGATGTGGTTATTTTGACTCATTCTTGCTAACCCTAGGACGCGAGTTCCTCGCCTCTTGAACCAAGACCGAGCGTACAACACACGAGGCCCTATAAGGCACCCGCTTGACTAACTAACTTGCCTAGTCTGCTCATGAGTCAACCTTTTGGGTGTTTAAACTTTGTTTTGAAACGTGGACGGGGTTGCTTGAGGTGCGGCCTCTGGTAATCCAACCCCTGCGCACAATTAGAGGGACCGACTTCGGGACTAGACCCGTTACGGCGGAGCTTCCCTCTTTAGTGAACTCATGGTTTGGGCGAAAGTAAGGGTAAAGGTCATGGTCGACCACCCTCTACCGGCTTTCCATGGAAGAGGGCTAATGATTCTGGTGTTAAGAGTCGGTCGGCATGTGTGGGTAAAGTTGTGTACCCCTGCAGGGTTAAATCTTTTTGAAAAGCCGTGTCCACGGTTATGGATGACTTGGGAACGGATTCTGTGATCATAGAGAACTTTAACCTAATCGTAAAACTTGGCAAATAAAGTGTGCTTAGGATGCTTTCTCTAGGTTGAAAGAGGGGGTGATCCTGGTGGATAGGTTTAGCTGATGATGATGACTCGGTGGATGATTCAATGATGATCAAAGATATCGCTCTCTTATCCCCTTTTAAAGGTTCTAAATAGACGAGCTTCTCTTCTATCTATTTTATGCAAATAAAACTCGCTTTATGCAAAGAAACTCCACAGAAGGACTCTCAAGCCAACATGTAGCTACTAGGTTAGTAAGTCTTGCTGAGTACCTTTTGTACTCAACCTTGCCTCGTTGATATTTTTGCAGCAGTGTAAGTTTACCATCGAAGGTTCTGGACGACATCGACATCGACGAGTAGCTTGGGTTTCCCAGGCGGCAGCCTGGAATCTATGGATTGGGACATCGCCGGTATGCTTCAGGCCTCTTAGGCCATTTGGTCTTGCTATGTCTAATAGCATAACTTCACTTTCATTAATTGATGATTGATAGGTCAGTGACCTATGCTTGTAATTTGCTTCTAGCTCTTTTAAGAGCTTGCTATATTACTTTTGAGTCGTAGAGTCACTGTTGTTGTGTTACCAATTCCCTCACTGTAAGGCTATCGAGCTCTTGGTTAGGCTTATGTCAGATGAAGGTCTGGATTTGTCTAGCCTTGATCCCGGGGGTCCCGACAGGCTTTG